>JAHZMT010004005.1:0-13188 GCA_027743785.1 Sinhomidia bicolor
GAAATTAATTCTTCGGCACAAATTCAGATTCTTTTATTATATATTTCTTCGCACATTTGTCTTTGTACACTTTATGGTCATAGCAAAGTTGACAGTTCAAGCTTTTACGGCACTTAAGGAAAACGGAAAACTTCCAGTAATGGACATTATCAGTTCGTTTGCTTGGATTACAGCTCTGATTCCATATTACATAGGTGACCAGTTATTTTTTAGGTGGGACTTTGCCACAGCTTTATTTCGTTCAATGAACGTGTGTGATGAAATTTGGGAGCGTGCTAAAACCCGTCTGCACGGTGAAATTCTGTTGACTCCCATCAAGACAACTATGTCGTTTCGAGTTTTAAGGTTGTTTTATCATAACGTTGTCCTTGACTATCTAGGCACTTTTCTTTTTGCAGTGAGTCTTTGCGAAAACATGGAACTTGACTTCACATTGATATACGCAGCATTGCCGTGGAAGAATCCCGAGGTTGATGCAATAATGCTAGTGCTTCTTACTGTTTACATGTTTTCCATTCTTTTGTCATGGTCAGTATTGCTGTCCCTTCCAGGTGCGATTGTAATGCACTTGGACGGCTGCATGCAAGCATTAACTAAAGTCGTGGAAAATGGCGGAGATATTGAAAATGTGCTGAAGGACTATCAACAGCTAGAATGGATTGTTGAAATGCTTAATAAAACTAGACTGAGCAATTATATTCTGGCATATTATCTCATTGGGGGATCACAGCAGTTTATACAAGCTCTTTATATTTTCCAAGTGTTGAAATCAGGAGCAGAGTGGGATGACGTTTACACAGTTGCGATGGATGTGATGGTAAGATTATATGCATTGACAATAAGTCATAGATACTTTATATATATTCTCTAAGCAATAAGTAGGTATTCTTTTAAAATAATAAATTAAAATGAAAATGAGAACTTATGGTGCTGCTGTTTGTTTACCAGAATACCACATTCCGTTTCCTGCATTCATTTTACGCGATATCTACATTGGATAACTCTACATCAAAGTTTTTTGCAACAGTCAAAATGCAACTTGCAACATTGTCGAGCACAACAACGTTCAACCGAATGGCTCTAAAGAGACAATTACGATGTTTGAGGAAGACACGTTTTCGTGTGGGTCCCTGTGCGTGTAATAGAAATTTTCCTTTAGACGGAATGTTAGCATACTTGAATTATATGGTGACAGCTGCATTGTGGCCATAAATTCGTCTTTTAGCTAGTGAACATTTTTAAATTTACATATATACAAAATCATTGTGCAAAATTGCATTTAAAAAATTGAAATAAATAACATAAAATACAAATTAACATATAGGAAAAAAAGATTTACTACGTTTTTACGTGGTACACTTTGAACTGCTTGCTCTTTCTAAACTTGTTCCTTTTTTATATCAAACCATTCGCTAATATACCGTAGAAATTTGCTCTTTTATGCATTATTTATGCAATTGAGTGGATGTTTTAAATGTCTTCAGTATCGATTATTCCGCAATTTTTACTGGCTAATCAAATGCCACAATGTTTCTGGAAAGAATGCCTGAAAAGTTAACTGTGTTTTATACTTTTGTCTTAAATACTTAATAAAATCATATGACTGCTTTTTGTTTCATTAATTAGACAACATAATGCACACTGATAATACTCATATATTACTCAAAATGAAGTGACTAGACACGTATGTACAATGTACAAATGTAATATACATGATGAATGGGCAGACACAACGCGCGCAGTATGTAAGTGAAAATGTGATGTTACTACGCATTTCTGTATAGGTACAAATTTATGTTTAGTAGGTTTCGATGTATGGTTTACAAATAAAATGTTCGTGTTGAACCAAGCTGTGTGTGTAAACAATAATATTTCAATTGACAGATTTTATTTTCAAAAAGGCTCTGTATCCAACCAAAGGATTACCTGACCACAACTTTACGACATAAATGCACTAAAGCTTTGCGATAAAAATCGTTCAAAACTTATAATAAATTCGTGTAACGTATAAATCTTTGCGACAGAAATCGAAAAATGTTACTAAAACACAGTTTCTTCCAACCAGAGCAGGGCAGGAGGCATGTGCATACTCCGACTGCACAGTATTGAATGAGTAAAGTCATCTATAATATAGCTCCCTCTCTCTCTCTCTCCAATATTTTTGATAAATAGCCTCATAAATCTCTCCTCACACACACACGATGAAGAAGAAATTAGGTATATTATACTATTTTGAGATATTACTTTACCAAAACGAAATCTGAGCATGGCATCATCATCGTCATTCCATGGTACTGCTAATCAGCATTATCAAAGTACATTTTTCAGGAAATCGGATATGCCTAATAAATCTGCCACTTACTTCTGTTACCTTCTGCTTTCCTGGGACCTTTCTGCTACATCTGCAAGTTCATATTGTACTACAATACTACTGGCACTATACTTGGATTATGGATGGTGCATAGTGCATGCATATACTGTAAATAAAGTAGAAAAGGCCGTTATTGTGGGCTAACGCAACCCTGTTCCTTTTATAACAACTTTGATTTGATACACGAGCAACAAAAATACATAAAATAAGGTAATAATAATATGTGAAATGAATGATTTTGACTGTTTGCTCGAGGCAGGCTCAGGTTAGCTGCTTGGTCAGCAGCACCCATAATTTATAGAGATTAAAGAAAAAACCCATATGGCACTTACACACATCACTAGTTTCTCTAGCAGATTATGTATGATATACATACCTAGTCAATAACCAGTCGTCACGCGTATTTACCATACGAAGAGGATTTTTATCCTTTCTTCTTCGACAAGGTCCTCAACTCCAAGTAAAAAAGTGTCAAGATAAGTTTTTATAAGGTCACAACAAGACGACAAATTACTTGAAAAAAGAAATATTTTCCCAAATGTTTTTTTCCCTTTTCAATGAGAAAAATTGCCATTGTCAAGTACATAAAGATTAGGCAGTAGTGAATGAGGGACGTACTGCTGGTGTCGTGACACAAGTCACAAGTTACGTAACAATTTTCATTCAATAAGTTATATACCAGAGGAACCAACCAGAAACACTTCTTAAGATAAAGAAAGACAACGTGTGTGGTAGCTGGCTGCTGAAAGGAAAATAAACTTTAGGTTAGGCTTTAAACGGCTTAGAATAAAACAGAGGAAACATATATAAAGCAAGTGTTTAAGCTGCACCAGTGCGGTTACGACAATATTGAAACAACCTTTATTGTTACCCTTGCCCGGTAGGTAGTCCCTTTCTCACTTTTAACTTGTCAAAAATTATAACGACTAAATACCAAAGACGCAAAAATTAGAGGGAGGCGACATTTTCATATTTAGTGAATATGTCAGATGTCATTCATCATCATCATAACAATATGTAGTCTTGTCACTCATGTGTAATTTTTCTGTCGCCTTTGAGAGAGCTGTGTTGACCAAAGTGAGAATTAGTAGAACTGCTTTGTTGGAAATGAATCCTCTAAAATAATATATATTACTATTATGTGTAGCAAACAGGGATATAGACACAGGGAGGGTAGGGTAGACATACATATATACATTTTCAACAAAGTGACATCAATGGGAAAAAAGTGAGAGGATAAATTTAAATGATATGACATACGTATTACATACCTACTATTACCATAAATAAATGTATGTACTCCATATAATATATTATAATCTCTTTTTCGGTAGTCATTGTCGGGGGTGCGGTGGTCTTGGCCCTATTATTATGAGATCGACGAAAGAACAAACAAGTTAGTAAAAAAAACTCTGTGTCGTGAATTCAATTTTTGCCTTGTTTTATCTGTTTTAAAAAGTCGTATGAGTTGTTGTATCTGTAGTAGAGTCAACACTGCACAAGTTCATAGTTTCATTCAACCTTATTATGTGGACAACAAAATCTTGTCACGGGCAAAAAAGACAAAGTTACCACAAAAACCTGCCTTACACGGATTATTAAAATTAGCATGATAATGGCATATTATAGCAGAACTTGTCGTTCATATTGTCATGAGCAGGAAAAAGCCACAAAGGGTGTCAATGGAAAATTTCGTGTTGTGTCACTCAAATACCTACAACATGTCACATGGGAGAGAAAAAAAATATTAAAACACATTCAGTTTTTTATTGGATTACTCACACGTACTTTTTATTAGAGTTGGTATAGAGGAAGACAGTTTCCTTTTATAGCAAAAGGAAAAAAAACGTTCAAAAGAATGACGTCACCTGTTGTATACTGATATATATAATCCAAAATTAAAATAATAATAATTATTACTACTACTAGAGGAATATATAAACACGTAGTTTAGGATTGTCGCCATTTGAAAATAAAACATTTTTTAAACATGATCACACGTACTTTTTATTAGAGTTGGTATAGAGGAAGACAGTTTCCTTTTATAGCAAAAGGAAAAAAAACGTTCAAAAGAATGACGTCACCTATTGTATACTGATATATATAATCCAAAATTAAAATAATAATAATTATTATTATTACCAGATTATTACTACTACTAGAGGAATATATAAACACGTAGTTTAGGATTGTCGCCATTTGAAAATAAAACATTTTTTAAACATGCAAGTGAATTCATTTTTGGTGCTGTCAAAAGAAAAGCGTCACGTCGCTTGAAGCATCATTCAAATTTTTGATGTATGATGTACGAATAACTTATTACAATAACATTACACAACAATAACAAAAAAGCGCGACTGGTTGAATAGACATCACATCACACATCACACCTGTCACTTTCCTGACATAAGCCATGCTATGAATAATATACTATTTGGTGATGGTGGTGGTGGGGGTAGTAAATTTTTCATTTTTTATTGCTATAATTGTTATTACACTGCTTTTCTACGGCAGCGATTTGAATACACTTGTATTCTGCGTATGACGTTACATTATGCTAATGACAGTGAAATGAATGATACTATTACTCTTCCATTAAATGTAATGCAAAAAATATACTGAAATATTTTATCAATATTAATAATATAAATTTTCTAGCTTCTTCATAGCACTATGTACATATTTTATAATAAAACGTAGTACCAGCCTCAGAGGAGGTATCATGACATGGGAACGACGACACGAAAGCAAAATGTCTACAGGTGATCATGTGCCCACCTGTCGAGTCTATGTTGGTCATTGCGTTTAATACGTAGGTATAATACACACACAAGGCGTTTTGGCTATGATGATGGTTGTTTCTCCAAAAATTCTTGTTGGTTCCATCATCCTACTGTCCTGCCGTGTTCGTGTATAAATTATTAATATGGCTGTAATCTGGTTGGTAATGATGACGTGGAAGTAATAATCATAACAATAAATGGAACAATGAATAAAATAGGAAAAGTGTTTATTTGTTGCCGCTTTTATAATGATAATAATGATGATGATCTACTGGATGAATAGGTGAAGCACGACACGTCGTTTTCTTAGCCAGCTAGAGACAACCAACCACACACATAAAAATGACGGCTTGCTAGCGACGACTGACGACTACTACTACGTTATACTTAGCACACACACACGCATTACAATTGCGATCGCCAAGTTCCAAGTGTCAAGAGAGGCAAAAAACGTTAACAGAACATGCAAAAGAAAAATGTTATTATAGGCACATACAGACCACAACACATGGAACAAAAGTGATCCATTCATTTATTGTCATTTTTCTACATTGTTGTTGTTTGAAAAACACAGCAGGAAATTTTATGATGACGTTGATGAAAAAGTTTTAAAATGAGCAGCAGCAAGACAGCGAATCAGCTTAAAATCTACATGGATGTTATATTTTTGAAGGCTCCTGTCATCTCCGGTGGTCCATCGACAGCAGTAACAATGCCGACTTTTATACAGATTGCTATAAAAATTGCCTGTTGTTGCTGATGTGTGCGAAAGAAATGAAGATTATTATTATTATTATTATTATTATTATTACGATGCATGAACCAACAGTGGATTATCACAGGAAGCCCTCCTTATTGTGTTTTTAACCTACCCCTACCATCATCATCAACAGCCCACCAGCTTTGAAAATAAGTTTTCAAAAGAAGTCGGCATGGAACAGCAAGACAGTGAAAAGTGCATCGCAGTAGTAGTGTTTAAAGTAGTATTTTTATAAATAGGCAGTAGGTAATAATAATATTAGATATCATCATCATCATTAATGGCAGCGGTGATGGTGTTTATGCTATATAACAGGTTACTGAAGCGAAAGTAAAAGGATTTTCTCTTGTGAAGAAAATGCAACGATGCAAATAATCTTTGAAACAGAAACTACTGACTGGGGTTGAGATTTTAAGAAGATGTCTGTCTGCTTGTCTGTTCTGTGTGTATCTACAGCTAGACACAATACATATTGCTTTATGTGTCTTTTCATTGCTACACAAGTTCCTTTTCTTGCCACACACATTGAACTCTCCATAGGTATCCTAAAGATGCGGGTGACAACAATGACAATAGCTTCTCAAGTAAATCTTACAATGAGGCATTCTTTTTGGGGAAAACATGGTAATGATACGGTATGGTGTGCTCTTTTTTGAATGTGGACATATATTGACACAATTGACAGCGTAAATAATGACGACAAGATGGATTAGTCGCAGTGGGGAGGAGAACACACAACACTTTAGTGGAGTCATCTTTAAAGCTTTGTACATGGTACTTTCTTTTACAAAATGTATTTGCAGGTATTTGTGGTGTGGTGGTGGTGGTGGTAATACATTCCAACAGTGTCATTACTGGGAAGATAGATCATTTATAATTTATAGGGAAACAAGTGAGATGACAGTAGAGTAGTAGAGTCTGACTTGATGTCAAGTAATGTGTGTAAATTATCCTGCTAAGTGGATATTCATGAGTGCCTCCTGTTGTCAGTCAGCTAGCACAATAGAAAGAACAGAGGAGATTATTACAAGAGAAAAGATGACAGACAGGACAGGACATGCATTGTAAGATACGTATTATTATCAAGAATACTATGTCTGTTATATTATACATTACAATAGAAGATCATCATCATCATTATAATATCACACGCTAAGTTTGTCTATTTATGTAGCCTGCTGTATCTGTGTGGGCTCTCAAAGTTTAGAAATATTTAAAAGTAACATTCCACACCTTATTTATTATTACAATTTAAGAAAAGTCAACCAAACTTGTTGGATCTGTATGATGATGATGGACGGCACACAACATAGCATTTATGCTACTTACTCTGTGTGTGTACCTATTTGTTTTAAAGATTTTCCTGTAGATGACTCGACTCGGCTTCCAAACTTTCATCATTACTGCTATCATCATTCGTAATCAACGTATACTTATCGCTAGTTTTAGTTATGAGTCCATGAATTACCCTCTACTCTACTGCTGCCGCCATTTGTTTTGCGAGCACAAGCAGCAACAGAAAGAAAAGGCATTAATTTTTGTATCGCCATCGTCATATTATTATGTATTTTGTGGTAGGCAGGGAAGCTAATAATTTAGGGTGGAGACGGGATCTCATCTTGGTCACAGCTTGACGTGGACAAGCTGTCCACCGGGGGTCCCGTCCCGCACAACACACAAGCCCTTCAACATATCTCCACAACCACCGCTTCACAACATACACACTAGTATACGACTCCTGTCATGTCAACTCCCCTTTTATGTACCACTCTTTATGATGTTGGCATATCTGATATGCTTTCATTCTTTTTCTAGTTTAGCCTGTCTTTTTATTCATTCACTTGGAACGTACAATATAATAATAAAAATAAATGAAATAATAATAATAACGCATTCATACTGCTTCCCTCTAATAATTATAATATTTCCTCTTTATTACCTCTATTATTATTTCTACAATTGAATCTGTCGTGTTTTTTTTTCTCAAAGCCGACAAACCGTGCAACCGCGCCATGCAAGCAAACCAATATGCAGTGCAGCAGAGTGAACCGAAAATGAAATGACACGACTAATGCTTGTTCTTTTTTTCATTCTCTTTCCTTTTCAAAAACTCGGTCCGTCTGTCGGCGTAGATCTCTGTTCTACCTAAGACGTAATTTGAAATAAAGTGTGCTGATGATGAGAATGGAGGGTTCTTTTAACAAATTTTTAAAATGATTGCTTTTGTTTGAGTGTAATAACGTACACATACTAGATTCATTCTGAAAAAAATGTGCAACACATATACATACAACAACCACAACAATATGCTGTTAAGCTATTAAGGTGCTGTGCATCAGTAAAATGAGAAAGACGAAGTGGTAGGGAAATGTTTTTAAGACTTGCTCGCTTGACACAAGGAGGAGGAAAAAGGGATGTGCGTTCAGCAGACATGAAATGGTCCGAAAGAGTGATGAAGAGTGTGAAAAAAAATATATTTTTGCACAAGATTTAGCGTGACAGGGTACACACAGTGGCAGGGATGCTGCTGAGCTCAGCTCACACAACTCACCTCATATCGTGTGCAATGGTAGTATATTTTCTTTACCAGAGCGAGTGAGAGAGAGAGAGTGTGTGTGTGTGTGGAGGAGGAAGCAATACATTTCAAGCTAGCATGCATGAATGGAGGAACTATGGAGGGTGGGGGTCCTCTCTTTTTTTATACTTATTTTAAAAAATGTTATTTTGTTAGTTCATCTTAAGTGAGTGAGTAAAGCTGAGTTAGCAGCAGCAGCAACACACCAAGCAATGAAAAAAGAAGAGTTGAGCTATATAGCCGGGCATAAAAAGCTGACAATGTAGTGCACGATGTGCGTACACAGTGTACTGAGAGCAGACAAACAACAGGAGCAAAAGAAGCGAAAAGAATAAAACTATCCTCGCCACAGGAGAAGAGGAGGAGGAATATTATGGGCACGGGTGTACACTACATAATATAATGTACGTATGCTGTTGTAAGAGATCTAGATATATGCATATATACAGACACATCACAAGAGATAATTCACGTAGCGCTGTCAACCTCCATGGTCAAATGACCAATAAATTACAGGGCCAAGTCTCGCCTTCCAATCTCAGTCCCATTTTTCCGCACTAAAAATGTCAGGAGATGCCATTAGGAGAGAAAATCCGGCTTTTTCCTCACATAATTTATGCTTGCCATCCATGCCATACCATACCGTGCAGTCATCATATAGCTGTGTGAGTGGAAGAAGTAGTAGTCGCCTCTCACTCTCTGGTTATATGTCGTCGTCCCTCCTGCGTTCTCTGTATTAACGTAATGCAATATTACATGGTATATTGCGCTACACGCATACAGTGAGAGAGACGGCAGAAAGATCTGCGTTTTCTCTGCACAATTTTATTATTATTACATGAGAAAAGAGATAGATGCACGAGGAGGAGATGAGATGAAGAATTCGCCGTTACTGCTGTTAGCATGCTCGTATTGCATCCTTTCTATTTTTTTCTTGTTTACTTCTTTTGCGTGTAAAAAGCCTTCTGTCATCTTTTTTATCTGCTGCTTTACGAGAAGAAGAGTAAAAATACGAGCGAGAGAAATATAAAGCGTCATCTCATGAAAGTACATCATTTAAGTAGAGTATTACAAACTGCCTGAAATGTTTAATAATGTATTATTATGAACGTGTGTTCTCGTATTTGTATGTGTGTGCACATCACTCTGTTTTTTGTGCATTTTATTTCTGCCTGCCTGCAGTAAATATAGTGTTCTGTCTTGTTTTAAAAAAATATTAATATATATTTTCCCTCTAGCCTCTTCTGCATCTGCATCTCATTCTGGCGCGGTATCCTCCTTTTTCATCTCCGTTTTTTGTGATAATAGCTTAACGCTTCCTGGTATAATTGCGTTGTTGGGACAAGTGGGAAAGAGCATGGAAATGGAAATATGTGATGCAATATTCGTGTCTGTGCAAGTGCTTGCATGCATGTAAATAATGTAATAAAGTATAAAAAAGGAAATAAAGTATAAAAGAGTCGGGTACACGGGTGTAACTAAAAATGCTAATTTTACGTTAGATTTCTAAACCAATACTACTAATAAATTAAATAATAACCAAATTATATATTTTCAAAAAGATTTATCTATATGAAACTGGACACTATATTATTATATCAATACTGTTGAAATGGAATTTTAAATAAGATTTTTGAGGAATCTCAGCTTAGAGGTGTCAGCTCTTATGTGAAAGTATCCATGACCTAGTAAAAGTTGTCTTAAATTGGATCATAATGTGCTGTTACTGATAAAAGCGAGACAACACACTACTACTGATGCTGTTGTTGACAAAACGGGAGCCACCTCGGAGAAACATTATGTAGCCAAAATATTGCTGGTTCATTGCATTTCTTTATTTAGCCTAGCCATGCAATTTAAAAGCAAAGCAAATAATACAATTTGCTGTTTGCTGTACTGGAAATACATTGTCCATTCACTGCGCAGTATTTTAATTATGATGACCACTGCACTAGTTTATCTCCTCAAGTCCTCAAGAATGGAGCCAGAAATAATGAAAATAATTACTTCACTCATCAGCACAATTTATTTTTTCAGATTCACAGTAATGCATGGGAAATTAAGGTATAAAAGCGTGATGGTAATGAGATGATGAGCATTTTAACATCATCAGCAGACTAGGAAGGAATTAGAGAAACCGTATGATTTGTCTGATTACTCTTGATTTTCTCTCCCCTTCGGAGTCGGTCTGATTTTCTTTTTCGATTCAATTGCTTGTCTTCTTGAAGACGATCATATATCATTTTTAAGAGAGAAGAGAGCTGCCGACGAGTCGACAAGGCTGTTACTGTTCAGCGATCCAAAAAAGTAGCAGACCTTCCCCGTATGTAGGTAGGTATACCACAAAATATATTATGTCTTACCAAGTGCATCAGTTAATTGAATGACTAGCTAAAACAAAATCATGGTGTTTGTACTGACTGCAAGTTTATTTTGCTGATAGGCCAGTCAAGAACCATGATTATCTTTTATTATAAATATTAGTCCATTTTTGAAGAGAGACAAGGAAGCAGAAACCTCACGCAAAGAACATTTCAAAATTATAGTGTCTACAGACATGCGTCAAGTCAAATGAAAATATTAACTTAAATACTAATAACATTTTGCTGACGTTTTGATGTTAAAACTTTTAACATCAAGTACGTCCTTTCTAAAGTGAAGATAATAACTTTTTTTCGCGGAACAATTCCCGAATCATTTCCAAATGTCAGTGTATTTTTAAAATAAAGAAAAGTGTATACATAAAGCATATATTTTGCAGAACACCTTACCACACTATGACTGCAATACTGGGATGACAAGACGTCTGCAAAATGCCTCCCTCGAGTTTCCGAGACGCCTGCACTTACCAGTGAACTTTTCTTCCCAGAATTTAATACACACCACCACCACCACCGCCAATCTTCTCTTTCTTCTCCTTCCTGCTGACGACAATGAACACACCACATTTCTTTATCAACATGTTTCCTTGAAACGTTTTGTAAAGCTGTCCGTGCATCAGCACATTGTACCGCTAACAATGTCTGCCTGCGTGTGTGACTCATACACACACACACACAGCAACAATAACTAATAGCACTTTGTAGAAGATAAGTAGAGAAAAGATGATTAGTGGGTTTGGCGAGTGGTTGATGAGCACGTTGGTGAGGTCCCTGTCCATTTACCATATAATCATTCGACACAAACTAATAATAACAAACCCAACAGACAGAAGTAGTCATCATAATATACCATCACATCACTACACTATCATCATCCGAGGAAAAGGAAACATCATTATAATGCTTTTTTTTCCACTGCCTCCATCACTATACTACATGCTTCTTTTTGTTGTATACCTTACAGATTATATATTAATATTACATGCAACAACTACCAGCAACAAACGTTGTTTTTAACTCCTCAACTTTAACCCAACCTGATAATCAAAAATTTTCTTTTACTTCAGTTTCCATTAGTCTTGGTGCCTGCTGCTATCTTCACGAAAGATCATGTCTACTGCTATTATATTTTCTCTCTCTCTCTCTCTCTCTCCGTATTTTTTCATTCCTTATAGACACACTTTATTATTATCATTTCATGCACCAACAACTTAACTGATTCCAGATGCATGGGCCACACTTTTTTTGGGGAAAAACTACCATTTTATTATTATTATTTCAGAGTAGTAGCCCAAAAACGTGCATGCTCTTCTGTTTTAAACCACTTGTACGCTTGGGTGAAACACGCATCGCCTGACTGTAGTAGTTATCGTTTTTCGTGGAAAAATTATGTGGCTTACCTCCCTGATTATTCCAATTACGCATTATGTCATTTCACCACAATGTACAAGTACACGAACAAGAAAAAAAAACCTTGCGCTGAACGCTGAACTACATTATTATTATTATTAATACTGTAGCTTCTGCCAAAATCATTTTAAAATAATGTCTGGTGAGAAAGGTATAAAATATAAATACGCAATTTGAAGGATATCTTATTACGCGTTTTTCATGTAGTCCAACTTTTTGAAATACACGGGGATAATGAAGTGTGCACTACTGATCATCATCCACCCAGTGATCATCGTTATTATCATATGGTACCAATAACAGTGCCAAGAACACTCAATTTACCCTCATTAAACTTTCCAGCAATTGGCATCACTATTCTTGATTACGATGGCTCCTCTCATCTCTCCTTTTCTTGTGTGTAAACGTCATACGACGTATGTCTTTTCAAACCATTTTATTATTATGAAAGAGAATACAATGCAATAATATCACATTACGCCTTTAAGATTATTACAGGTAATTTGCGGTAATTGTAAAGTGTAAGTAGGTAGATATGTTAGTACGAATGCACCTTTTCCCCTTTCTCATTTTGATCATCTCTATCATCACACAAATAAGCATGTATGTACTATAGGTACCCATATATTATTATTGAAAGTTTCAGTACAAACAATAGTAATATTTTGTGATAGAGATAATATTCCTTTTTCAGAAATTGTGAATAATGAGAGATGTCAATAATAATTTTTGTTTTAGATCATCTTTGCGATATCATTATTTAGTTGTACCTTTCGCGGCAACGTCATCTGCAGCTCAATTTATTTTGCTCAAAATGTACCCTTAATTGTAATAATTAGACGGTACGTTTGAACGTTTATAATGAAGTTGAATGTATCCTCAAATGAATTTGCTAGAAAATACATTGT
>JAHZMT010004006.1:0-10921 GCA_027743785.1 Sinhomidia bicolor
CATCCGAGCTTCAAGACGGTGTGTTATCATAGCAAAAAATTTAATTGTAACTCAAATCACAAGTTATTTGGTAGAATTTCTCATGATGCTTGTGCGAGATCACCTGAAATTGCTGAAAAACATTTTTAAGCAAGCTGAATGTATTACTGGCGTAAAAATCTACTGGAATGAAACGGAATCTGGGGGTCATTTGGAGCTACAGTTTAAAAGAATCACCAGTCATAGTGTAGCCACTCCATCAACACAGTATAAAATTTACATCACTTTAATTGTCCTCCTGGCTCTTGGAGGAGTCTACAAAGCTCTGATAGATCACTCAACCAAGTTCTCCTTTCCCGATAAAATATTTTTCCTGTTTGTTCTAATAACTCATATAGCACTGGGCACTTACGTAACATCCTGTAAAAACAATATATCCGCCATCTGCTTATACCTCAACGGACTTGTCAAAAGTTTGGAAAAACACTCCAGAGAAAATTCCGGAAGGAGAGAATTTGCACTTGTTCAATTTTTAAATATTATGGCAGCGTACAGCTTTTATCTAACTTATCGAGTGATTCCTTTCTTGTACAGCTTTGCGCTGCATTGGATAAGTCCATGCAGACCGTCTTTAATAGGATATATGCTTGTGCCTGAATGCCTTGCTACATCATCATCATCATCATCAATAATAATAATAAATTATCAACAAAATTACCCAAGAATTTTAAACATTGTTGTAAAAATGACCATAATTGCGGTGAACTATTGGGTGTGGCTTTTTGCAGCAAAGGGTGGGATATTAGTAAACAGTGGGCTGCTGACATGTTGCTCGATGGCGTTTCGGGAGAATTTGGATGTGAAAATGACCATAATGGCGGTGAACTATTGGGTGTGGCTTTTTGCAGCAAAGGGTGGGATATTAGTAAACAGTGGGCTGCTGACATGTTGCTCGATGGCGTTTCGGGAGAATTTGGAAAGGTAAATTGGAAAAGGTTATCTCTGCTGTTGTTATATATTTAGCAATTAATCAAACTTTCTTTTTTTGCTTGCAGGTTTCTTGATAACTGTGTCAAGAGAATGGTGAGCCCGGGTCAAATTTCAGAAAACTACAGAACCCTTCAGTTGCTTGGACTTGCGATGAATGAAATACAGCAAAGCTCAATTGTGCCCACCACCGTGTCTGGAGCAATTCTCCTGCAATCCTTGTCCTTATCCATGGTCATAAAAGTGTCTCAGACAGGTGGCGACACTTTATATTTGGCAATTTTTGCCGTTCTCTTTATTGAATTTATGGCGGGAATATTAATTATTGTGGGCAGCTTGGCTCAAATTATCATGCAGTCAGAAAGAATTTTGAATGAGTTGAAAAGGCAACTTGGAACAGAAAGTGGGGTTTATCGAAATGCTAGAACATGGCGAAAAAGATTGTATAGAAGCTTTAATGTCATTAAGGTTGGTTTTGGCTCGTTGAATTTTATTGATAGGCTTACATCTATACGATGTGTTGACTTTGCGATCGATTTAACTATTCAAGTTATACTCTTAGGAAAATAAATACCTACCTACATAGTTTAGAATTCAACAACAGGATGTAGTTTGTATTATGCTGTCAATAGTTTTCAATCAACTAATAATTGAATTGTTAGACGGAAGTATCGACCCCATTTTCTGACAATCCTTTTCGCTGGTCGACGAATTTTGTGCTATTGTCAAATCTTTCCCTCCTACGAGATACGGCAGCCTGCTAATTATTTTTGGGAAATATGAAGACGAGAGTTAAGGTACTCCTTGAAGAGAACTATTTTGTAGTATTGCGTGCTTTATACTTCATTAATAAAAATTTTGTTTAAAAAGGCGCTGTAGTATGTACACCGTGACCGGGAAAGGGTGATGTATTTCTTTTAAAAGCTACAGAAGAACCAGAGAACACATAATATTGGTTTTGGTCTTATTATAATGCTGACACTTGTGAAATTTTGTTATGTACATTTTTTATTTAAATAGTTAAACGGGGCATGGGATAGAATCAGGTTTTCAAAAACACCAACTGGTTAACAGTAGTTAATAACGGTTTGCAACCAAATATGAGCAAGGTAAAAGCATAATATGAGGCATATTTGCCAGCAATTAGATGGGTAGACGAGCATCAGAATTGGCTTGACCCCCACGATTTCGCAACCTCACTCCTGAATTTTCATTTGCGATTTTTGAAAAACAAAGTTTTCACGTCACTGCGACCATGCAACGTAAACGCTTTATGGGAGAAAATCAAGCAGCATGCGAGAACATACCATTTTTAAATGATTCAGAATGCTTGCAAAGCAGTTCCAGGGAGGCTACATAAATCTGTGAATAATCATGCAGGTCAAGTAATTAATTCAAAATGATATTGCCCATTTTCACTGTCTAAGACTGCCAATAAATACCCGGTTGCTAACCGTTTCTATCTAATCAAAACCAGTTGGTGTTTTTGAGAATCTCATTACACCCTACACCCCATTAAACCATTAAGCCATTCAAATAAAAAATGGACATAACAAAATTTCACAAGTGTCAGCATTATAATAAGACCAACATTATATGGTTCTTCTGTAGCTTTTAAAAGAAATACATTACCCTTTCCTGGTCACGGTGTACTTGCACATTATTCAGCAGATGTTGCAAAAATATGCAACTAAAATATTTATTTTTTACTACATTGGCATAAGGTAGATTTTTCTGACAGTAAAATGACTTTCTTGCAACCATAATTCAAAATAAAAACTTGGAGCAAAAATTTTATCTTGTAGGCATTCACACTCATCACATATTGCAAGAAATGCTTATTATAAGACAATCATATTCTGCCTATTTTTACTGCACACTGACTTCATTATGCACTAGGTAACGAGACCGGATTAGACCTGGTTGACAAGATCATAGATGTAAGATATATGCATATTATGTGTTTGGGACACAATAAGCAATGCTGATGGTGAACAGTTTTATCCGGTAGTATTTTCGTGACTGTTGTTACACTGTCATTAATTAGCGCTATTTATACAAAATAGTGCGAGCAGTAATTACAGTTAATGATCTGTCCATATACAAATCAATGTTTACAATTATTGACATACTATTTTAATGAGTAATACTGCAGCTGCAGAGCTGCACATAATTTGCTTATAATTATTACACATTTTATGATGACTTTTAGATCATCTTCATTATTTACTAGAATGTGCTTACGCAACCTTTTTACAATATATACCTACCATTAATTTTGCAGTTTGTCAAATATTACATATTATAACAATAGACTTAACTTTTAATGCTTTTAATATACAACATAAAGTTAAAAACGCAAATTTATGCTACTTTAATTGCCAATTTTGCTCGATTTTTGAGTTTTGCCTTAGATCTGCTAAAATTAATCTAAACCCTGCAGACTTTTAGTATTTTCTAACTTGTATAGGCGTAAATAAGAAAGTCTTGCAACTGAACTTGATAATATAATGCAAAAACTAAACAATTGTTCAGATTGGTCGAATTTGAAGTATAAATCATAGAAATGACAAGTGTAGCGAGCAGAAAATTTTTATTTAAAGAAAAAATATATTTAAAAATTTGACTTTTGTATACAGTCTCGTAATTTTATTTTGAGTTTTCGGCTCTTTGGGGGCGATAACAACTTTGTTTGAAAAATAAACTGAGCAGAAATACGAACTTAACCTTCCTACTAATTTCTACACTGTTTCTACCACCAACAAGGATGAATCCATCTTCAATATACCAAACGTTTTGAATTCTCATGTGATACTTTCTACATTTAACGAGCCGTAATATCAACCGAACAGGGTATAATCAGGTATAGTAATTGGTCTCTCATACAGATGTAACAGGGGATATGAATAATAATTTTTTGACTACAGAGAAGGTTCTTTTACAAAAGAGAAATATACAATTTTTTACGAACACCTTTGCGCAGTAAAACGTATATATTTATTTTTAAAGCAATATATGCATAATATATAGGGTAGAGTATGTATATAATACTATAGAATCTTATTTTAATTGTAGAACGAAAGTGTTTTGTTTAAGTGAAGAACGTATTTAAAAACAATTTATCTCTTCAAATTCAGAAACCAATACAAACGTATTTTTGACTACAATAAAAAACTTTTGCAACTATACTGTATTCGCTTTAATGTAATATAGTTTACTGGTATTCTTTAATGTTATTGTATAATGTACATATTTTGACTAGTAAACAGTTTAGTTCATAATTTTATTGTAGTATTTTTAAAACTGTATGTAAATTAGACAATGCAAAATGTTAAAATATAAAGTTTTGAGTCTATAAAATAGTTCCCTTAATAATTAGCCCATTAAATGTTTTTAACATAGAAAACAATTGCAAGTTTCATACATTCTTTTTTTCCAGAAATGGTAAAATCGTCTAGCAAAATTCTTACGGGATTCAATTTTGTGCTTTCTTTACTATTGGCTAGTGGGACGCAATTCTCCTGATTCGCCAGCTAAAAGCATAAAGGTAGAGCCGACAGCCGCAGCGAACTAAAATTTTAAAAACCCTTCAAAGTTAGATAAACTGAAACTCAAAATTGGTATACACTAAATATTTTGTCCATCAATTTACTTTTAGAACAAATGCTTCATTTGTAACAAAATTTCCTCGACCCATTCCAATAGGATGATTTTTCATATCCATTAGAAGTACAGCTACATTAACTTCAACATTGTCCATTTCAATTGTTGTCAGGCAGTTCGAACAAGCAATGACGCATTCTTCATAAAAATCGTTCTGTATAATACAAATATATGTATGCAAAATTTTGCTTTTTAAGAATACGTATACATGCGCATAGTGTATATGTCTGTTGCAAATTATTTATGCTGTTGTCAAGTACCTGTTTTGCCGACTTTTGAGCAAGATAATATGTTAAGGTAACCTTGATCACACTCAGCAAATCGATTATCATAATGGCGCTAATAGATTCCTTTTGTAGCAGCTTAAATAAAAAGTAGCCATACAATAGTAGGTTCTGCATGTGAATCATACTAAGCAAATTTTGAAATATTTCATTCGCCATATCGCTCAATGTTCGTAATTGCTGGTAGTTTATCCAATGTACAGATAGCGGGCACCTTGAGGTAGACTGCTCTACTTTCGTTTTATTTAGGGTACTTGACAAATGCATTTGTAGACTATATATTTGCATGGTGATGATAGGCCAAATGTCCAGGAGAACGCAAGCATGTAATGTTCCACAATACGTCAGAAAACATTCAAGCACGGCAAATGTGAAAGTTGTGGCAGTCACTTCAGAACCATATGTTTCTATCAATTGGTAAGTTGCATCAGTATAGTTCATTGATGTCCAAATAAAAACAGATTCGCTGAATTCAAACGACTTATCCAAAACTACATATTTCATTGACCATTGCTTTAATATGACTGATCCGAACATTGTGTTTGATGCAGCGGATATAACTGACAGAATGCCAAGACCGAAGGCAATCATTTCAGTCCAGCCATCGAGTGGTAAGTATTCGATTAAATTGATCCCATCGATTTTGTCTAGAATATCAGACATTTGCTTCGATGATGTTGCCAGCATTTTGATGAAGTATAATCTTGTGAGACAGTTTGCTACAAAGAATCCAAAGCGAATAAAATTGAACAGGCTTTCTTCTACTCTAAACTGAATCCAGCCGAATTTAATTTCGTCAAGGGCTTGAAGGACGGAGATAAACGTCAGTGTTGAAAGTACAACCTATAAATCATTACTATAATTTAAAACTATGTACGTAACGTGTATTTATGTAAAATATTAAAAGTACCAATTGTTGCTTAACACAATCATTTACTGAATTTTAAAATCATCATGTTGATTTAATTAGTAAAAAAGTTACTATACAAAGTAGCCCCTATATGGCTAGACGACTTCATGTGCTAAGGTTTTCCTATTACTACAATTATTATTGCTTATGAACTAACTATCACGCTAAGAGAAGACAACTACTTTTCACACAAACTCAATATGCTAATAAAATGCGGCATAGGTTTTCTCATCACCAGAATTCGTAACTGTTTCAAAATTTATTTTACCGTGTTTTCAGAGGTGACGAAAAAATCATTTTCCAGTGAAGACCGGAGAGACTCGTGTATTTGAGTATACATTATGTTTCATATTCATATTTATGTAAAAAATAGTGTGATGTAGTATTGAATATTAGGTATTTTGTTAAGGAATATAGTCCTGGCCTATTAAAGGTGATGAACGGAATGAAGTACCTAATAAGAAATAAGTTCCGATCATGTCATTACCTCAGAAGTACTTATACAGTGAATAACTAAAATGGATTCTGACTCTGAGATTTCTGATAGAGATTTCTACAATGTTTGGCGTAAAGAAAACGCGTGGTCGTATTAAAAAGTTGTGAAAGGGACTGCAGAAATAATGAAATTGATGAACTGTTTTATAAATATTTTAAATTTTTAGATTTAGTAATAAAAAACTAATTATCCTAATGTCACGGTCGTCACTTAAAAATAAAACCACCTCTGAAAACACGTTTTTTTCTAGCGATGAACGTTACTTTTTTCTGCCATGACAAGATTTTTCCCATAAAATGCATAGTCTCTATGTCAGGATTTAGATTTATAGAGGTAATGTTGCGTGTTCTGAAGTTGCTAATTTTTGAGATCGCAAATTAAATTAGACCCATCATCCAAATATTATTCTGTAATATAATATGTTCTGTATAACAATAGCAATAGGAGGCAAATTGTGATTTATTGTCTGTAGGAAATATATGCAGGTAACTCTGAAAACACTTTAAAATTTAGAAAGATATTTACCATACATTTAATGGTTTATATAATAAAAATATTTATTTGTCATGTTACCGTGTGAAAGTTCTGAATCCACTTTGGTAATGTTGCCGCGGATTGTGGTTTGATCGGACTGATTCCGATATAAAACAGAAAGGAAAGAAAACTCCGAAGAAATTTCACTGAATTTGTTGGCTTTCTCTGCCGAAATCGTTGAGATATTTCAACTGGGTTGACACTATTAAAATTGCGGTTTCGGAGATTTGCCCGCGTCCAAATGTCGTCTGAACTTCGTTGACTAGAGTCCATCTCTGCTGCTGCATCAGTATCCACTTCACTAATTGCAACTTGTCTATTTTGTTGATTTTCTTCTTCGGACTCCACCTCGGCTGGTATTCTTTCAGCTTCCATTTCAATAACAATAGTATGTGCTGCTTCTTGATATTCAAGGTTTTCTCTGCGCCCTGTGGCGGGGTTTGCTAAATGGAGAATTAATCCAAGATCGTCGACAATCTCGGAATTCCTGCGAATGGTCGCCATACTAACCTTAACTATACTATATTTAAGTTCAAGGTATATATTTTTAAACACCGTTCGTTAATCGGAACATTTTCGAAGTATTAAAGTTTTTGGGGATTATTACAAGCTAACGGGACTAATGAACTTCTTATTTTTTGCTTAAAAAAATAACCAACTGAGTTATTCAAAATGCATGTGATTTTCTATTACAGGGGCAACAGGGGGACATGGATTAAAACGTTCACGGTTACAGATGGAAAGTCATTCAGACTGTTTTCCTGTACTACTGTTTGAGTGTAGTACTTGAAAATATTGAAAATAATAAAATGTGCCACGGTAAAAAAAACTTTTCCATTACACATATATTAAGCAGACATATGGGCAATATATCTTCTTCTTGGATTATACAAAGAATTAATCTGTCAGAGTTTGGGCAATCCAATTTAGTGCGTGCTAAACAGTTGGGGTACTGATGTGCATATATTATAGTCACAATTCTTGTATATATTATATTATACAAATAATATGCTAGAAGAGCGACATAGTTGCGAATTACTAACTTGACGTCCTGAGAAATACCCAGCAAAGCCAACTTGACGTCCCATGAGGTCAACAATTGCGTCCCCATTTTCGTAAAAAAAATAAACACAGATGAAAGATAGAAACTGATTCATATTGAGTGGTAAGATATCTCTAGAGCATATTTTTTCGTTTTTGAATTTTATTACCTACACAATATCTGTAACCGGATAATATTTTTTTATCTAATCATGTACAAAATTGTTTGTGTGCAATAAAAATCTGTACATTATTTGAATTTTTATGTCTACGTTCATGCACTCTCCTCACCGGAAGATTTTAAGCGAAAGTCGAATGAGCTCACTAGGTATGCATTATGAACTCAGAAAATCTTTAAATGCTAAAAAAACAGAGAATTCTTGTATATGGACTTAATTATTTGTTATGAATAAAGAAAAAAATAAAACGGTAAAATTATTAAGTAAAATGAATTTTGGCAAAGCTTTATCATTCAAAAGCTAAATCTAGAAAAACAAACATAAGTCCTCATGAATTGTGCAAAACATATTATCAACTAAACAATTCTTAATTTCAAACACGGATTCGATCTTTTAGTGTCAAGCCGTCTTTAATACCCAAAATGAGAAAAAGTAAAGTGTTTAATGGGTTTTGTCTCATAACTCTAAACATTTTTATGCATTAATAGGAATCCATTAACATGAACTATCAGTTTACTTTACGGTTCACTTTTGCTACTTCGAGAATTTTTGGGACGTCAAGTTGTACATCACAGGACGTAAAAGCGGACTTGGCGAGGGCGCAACTTGGGTTTTGAAGGGCGCAAAAGTGGTATGGACGCAACTATTCAATCATACAAAGCATGAATTTCATTTGTTTGCTTTTTGCAATTACAGCGTTAAATATTTTTCGTCTGTCAGTCTTTTCGTATTTCTGACTATTTCATTGAACATTTTAATATGAATCGAATGAATAACAATGTTTAAGCAGTCGAATCATATATACGTCTGCAGATCCATCAGTCAAAATGAAGTTTTATGTTCAGTCTAGCATCAACTTATTTAGAGGTTTTACCTGTATCTCCGAAATGTTCTAAACGATTGGTTTAAAAATTTGCTGAGTACTTCAAATGCCATCGCTAATGTGCGCAGTCTTTTACACGGTAGTATGTCTAGTAGTGAGTTATAAAGATTTTCTGGTTAATTTTGTTGTTCTAATGTAGAAAATAGCATCGAAAGTCATCCTTTGAAAAAATTCGGTTAAACCGTATATTTGTACAACGCTGCTACAAAATATTGTTTTAGAAAACGTTTTTGTTTTTGACTTTTTGTAAAAAATGTAATTTATGCATTTAATTAACACCAATTATACAATTATGACATAAACTTAGAAGACCAGAATCTGATGGTATGACCATTTTATTTTTAATATTCTGCACCTTAATTATGTCGCTTTTAGTGGTCTTTATGCGAACAGAGCTACTGAGTATTTGCATTAAACTTTCCGGATATTGTCTCACAAGTATTTCAAGATCTGTTAGGTGCATGTAATATTTATTTAAACGCTATCTGGTACTGCAGGGAAGCTTTCTTAACTGTATAAGAATGCTGCTTAAGTGTTTGATTATTCATGAAACTCTCCTGATGTGAATCAAATTAAATGTCAATATCTCTCAGTTTTTGGTGCTGACCATATAAATATTGAATAATTGGTTTCATTTGAATGAGCACGAAACTATCATGCTTCACTGTTTGAAGACAGTGTCTTACAAATTCAAATTTGCTGACCGAAACTATTAAAAGTTGAACAGAAATTTATCTTCACAATTATCACGTGCACGCAATGCACGAGCCTACCAATGCATATTCCAACATTTGAGCACTAAGCGCTTTTTACCAATAAGGAGTCCTGTTATCTACGAGGGAATTACGGCAACTGACCAGAATGGCTTCAAACTTGGTCATACAGTAAGTCTGAATAAGCTAATCCGTCACAAAAAGTTTTGGGTATGAATGAGCTCTTCGATCCTGAAAATTGCAAAAATGTGACGTTTTTTAAATAGAAAATAATTATTTTGGTAGTTGAACCTAGATCATTTAATATGAGAGAATGAAATCGACTTTTTTGAAGTAAATGGAATCATTTCTAATGAATTGAAGTCGATTTTAAACAAAACTTTTCAAAAAATATCAGTTTTAGATTTTCACAAATTTTTGAAAAGTTAATAGCCATTCTGGCAGAATCATTTGAATTTTTACGATTTCGTTTTAGGGGATTGAATTATAGAATAAAAACTAATGATATAGATTGATAGTCAGTTGAAATCAAAATAAGCTCAAATAAATATATCATCTAAGTTATCAAAATAAGTTAACGTATTGTTTTGTTGTCTACCACTGTTCAATTATTAAAATCAATGCGTATGTGGAACGATGACAAAATGGCTGATCGCAAAGTTGAGAAGGCTATTACTGGCCATATTGATTTTGAATCATAGAAATATGTAAAAAATCAAATTGACTATTTACTATTTTTTTATGTTTGGACAAACATTATACATGTTAGCAATTTAGTTCCTGGTAACCGCGCTGCCGCTTTCAAAATAAAAAACAATGATATCTTTGTAATAAACTTCTGCAATAAACTTTATACTTATTAAGAACAAATGCAATAAAATTGAAATTTACAGAACGCCTAAAGTTTTTTGAAGATTGTATAATTTAAAAAAAAAGACAAAAACTGACAAAAATTGAATGTCACAAAGATGGAAGAAAGTTGTGAATTCGGGAAATGAAAAAATCTTGCGTCTATTATGCTGATGGATCTGTAGATAGTTTAAACCTATTCTTGGTAGACCACTTGTTTCAGACAATTTACAACTAAACTTACATGAACTTGTTTTTCGTTTAAGTACTTTAAGTTTAAGTTAGATAAAAAGTACACATGTAGTATAATACATTGCATGATGTGTATAATACATTGCATGATGTGTATAATACATTGCATGATGTGTATAATACATTGCATGATGTGTATAATACATTGCAT
>JAHZMT010004007.1:0-10168 GCA_027743785.1 Sinhomidia bicolor
GAAAAAGAATGGCAAACTACAAACCCCGAGCGCACAGAGAGCAGCAGTTATATCTGTTTGTACATCACATACTTTTGGTTGTTTATGATGACCCGAGAAAGCAAATCGAAAGTTACATTTCACCCAACACCCGAAGAGCCCAGATTCGATGCGCAGGTGGGACGCTCAAAGAAAACAGGAGAACTTGTATCCGGTCACAACTATGACAGGCTCCCGCAGGCAGAAAAAGTGCAAGTTGAAAGTTATGAGCTTCTTCTTGATCACATTAAAAACGCTGCTGTAAAGAATAGTCAGATTAGTAGAGACATTACCTTGGATTTAATTAAAAGCATAAGGAAATTTGCCAGCGGTGAAAAGTGTGCATTGAAAACGCATCAAATTGTAATGGTAGTACCCAGTGAACTTGGTTTGGAGGAAAGAAGCTTTCTTCGAGACTGCTGTACAACTTCCGGTTTTACAAGGATTTCCATGCTGACAGACTCATCTCTTGTCACTTACCGACTATTCTCTACACTGCCAGCCTTTTATAAAGTGACCATGCTTGTAGTCAGCATTTCTGGTAGTTATCAAATTACAATGGAGATTTTCAGCTGTGATAAAAATGGGGCTGAGATAAACGCGGTTAAGCAGCTAGCAGTTGTTTCTGAAGAGTGGAGCTTGAACAAGCAGATCTTTGCAGGGATGTACAAGAGTGCACTAGCTCAGCTTTCTAGGAAGAGACAAAAGTCCATATGGTACTACACGGTATTATCAGAATACCCCAATTTGGCCGATATCTGCCTTGAGCAGTTTCTACGATTTGGGGAGCATCTTAGAAAAATCCATGTTGTTCGGGATCACAAGCTTATGAAAACTGTTTCTGATCATTTGAGTGGTCCAGGTAAATTACAGCGTTTTTTTGATGTAATGGCAACAGATCCGCTGTCTCCTGCTCCTGTCATCCAACAAGAAAATGACAACGTAGATGAAAGCATTGAAGGTAAGATTTTTTCAATACCTTTTATTGTAGTAATTTTTTAAAATTATGAAAAAAAAATTATATTTTTATGGACGATTTTCAGATGATAAGAAGGATATTGTTAGCAAGAAAGGAAGCTTTGTTGCGACAAAGAGCCTGCCATTTGGGAAACTACCCTTGAATATTGACACTCAAGACGGAAAACTTTACTGTGTTACGGCCAACTGCAGCTGGACTGTCAGATCCCTCAAGGAATGTTTTAAAGATGTTCTTGGGCAACACAACCATGGCCCCTTTCTATTGCAGTACGAAACGCAAAGACTTTACAATGAGAATAGCTTGTTGAATGAATATAATATAGAGCCAGGTAAAAACAGTCTTTAAAAAAAATGAATGTGTTCAAAATTAAATTTAAGCACAAACCAAGCAATTAAATAATTAAAGATCTTTTGTAGACTCGATTATTAAAGCCCACTTTTACAAAATGATCAAGAAGCCGGCGATGAGTACGGAAAGCACAGAAAGTACAGAAAGTAAAGAAAATGAGGAGCCAGAACCAATCGGTTTTTCTAGAAAGAACATAATTCAACTGCTGGGGTACTGCGTAGCGAGAAAATATGGCATGGAACAGGAGAATGGTAGGGACAATACAAGCTTTTTTTGAAAAAAAATATTACCAAATTTACATCAACTTATTAATCAATCAAATTAACATATTATGAATTACTTGTGTAGCTGAAGGAATCAACAGAGGAACGTTGATTGTGGCTCGGAACGCCTCAAATACAAAAGACGACTCGGAGGACACGGTGGGAGAATTCAGAAGGGCATGCAGAATAAACGGTTTGAAAGGGGTTTATTGGAAAGTTAACTTTGTAAGATTTTTTTGTACTAATAAAAATATTCACAAGCCAATTGTAGAATTAATAGGCATCAAAATGCAATTAAGTATTTTAATTTTTTTCCCAGAATAAGCAGCTACATTTGCGATCAACTGGGATTAGAATTGAGCACGTTAGCAGTACAGGAGGAAACTGTGTCAAGTGCAACAAAAATGACAAGGTAGAAATGTGTGTTCCTCGGAACTTGATTGGTGATTCTAACCGTGATTTGTTTTACATTCGGTAAATAAAGGTGTATTCAAAAATTCCTTTATAACTTTCGCTTCATATTTTATAAAATAAAAGGAATGTTATGTTCTCTTTAACAATAAAAATGAAAATGTTCTCTCAAATCAACAATATCTCATCAGCGTGTAATAAAAGCACAATACTTTTTCCAGAGAATGTATTCTTGAGTTGCGCATTTTCCATTCAAGCATACTATGTACTTTGTACACATACACACACACCTCTAGCTTTAAATAATAAGCTGTAATATATTTCATCTCTGCACTTCATCTTACCATCTATTTCTCTTTCCCACAAAAAAATTGTCTGTCAGGTAAGCAGTCTGAGCATATCCGCATGAAAAAAACGTAGGGTAAAAAAGGTAATAGGCAATATCCCGTTTAAAAATACTCAGGTAAGCAGTCTGAGCATATCCGCATGAAAAAAACGTAGGGTAAAAAAGGTAATAGGCAATATCCCGTTTAAAAATGAGTCAGTAAATTTGGTCTTAAAGGGACGAGGAGGAGGTGCTTTGAGAGTAAAAGCAGCGCGCTTTCACCTGTCTCCCTGTCAGAATCTCGGGGACAGTCAGCGGTGAAACATACATTCATACATGCTCATCGCATGTTCAGCATCAACATCGGAGATAAAGTTAAAAAGCATAACGGTAGCATAGTAAGTGCGTTAGGTACGCGTGGGTAAATCCGGGAAAGCAGGTAGTGGGAAGCAAAGCAGCACATAGAGCACAAAATATTGTACACGTTTTTTTACCAACCGAACAACTCAATTTACTCGTCTTCATCTTGTTTCCGGAAAAAGCGTTGATTACGCTACGTAATTAAATTTCATGGTGCAAAAAACAGTTAGTTCTATAATAGCTTGTGAAACAAACATTGCATTTTGTGTGGAGTTAATTGTTGTATAAAAAATTGTACACCAGGCCTAAAACAAAGAAACATGGAGGGTGGTGACAAGGAGACCGAGCTAGATAAAGAGTCAAAACTGTTAATAGAGCGCGTACAAGTTCGAAACAATCCTGGGGAAAATTTGCCCAGTGAGGCTGCTGGGGGTGCTGACAGTAGTGTTGACTCGTTTTGGGATTACATTAGCATGGTCACCTCGCCAGAGTGCGCTAGGTGCTGACGACGGCAACAAAGATGACGAGAAAAATCACGGAACAACGATAACAATTGTTGCCAGAGCTGGGGCAACAACACAAGTTACAAAACCAACAGCAACCGTGACCAAAGCTGACGATGATGGTGATGGTTCCAAAGCGGTCGTGTCAGTTCCCGACAAGAAAAAGCAGCAGTCAAAATCAAGTGACGGAATATCATCGCAAAGGCAAAAGCAGGTAAGAAAAATATAGAATTACCTTAAATTCAAACCACGCTGTGCCACTGCCATTTGGCTGGTTTGCTTAAATACCTAGAAATAATAATAATAATAATGGATAACGATTTCAATTGAAACGATTGATACCGAGTATAATTTGCTTGTCTCAAAGTACGTTTTACGTACGTACATACATAAGTACACGCATGTTCTCGCAAATATTTTCCCAAAATGAGCAAGTGGATTGAATAAAAGATATGATCATCATCATCTACAACAGCTCTTTTGCTCTCGTTTGCTCCTTCTTAAGCTAGTTTGTTATTCAGTTCAGAGCAGTGGCAAAGTAGCAATAGTAGCAGCCGTATAGAGCAAGCAGGAGAACGATAACATGCCGCTGCTAAGGTAATCGGATGAAATGGTGGTGGGAAAAGCGACAAAAAAGAAGAAAGATCAAAGATGAGCTACTTGTTTTTAAAGAGAAAGCAAACAAGTTGGAAAATGTGGAGGAGAGAATAAGTAAAAATCTGTAGTAATGTTTGTTATAAGCGGGCATTAAGTATAAATAGAAATGATGATGGAACATTTTGCGTCGGAATCATTTTAAGGAAAATCCGTCAATTAGTTTGAAAAATGTTGTAACAAATCCACCATAATACCGTCGTCTCTGCTTTTTTTATTTTCTTGGGTATTGGCATATATATATGTTGGTATGTCTATGTGCAGACATTTTGGGTCAATAACAGTAATAAGATGGAGAGAACACAATATAGTCAATTAGCTCAAGTAGGTTACAGGTTGTTGAGAAAACAGAAGGAAAAGAAAACCTGGCATGTTTTGCAAATTTTTGAGCATTAGTTCAAGTAGATGACGATGAAGAGAAAGAGACAGAGAAAAGGGAAGAGAGAGAGAGGGAGATGAGGAGAAATTTAAGTGAATTATTATTATTATTATTATTATTATTACTAGTACTTGTATTCCAGCGTCGAACAAGGAAGTGGCACACAGTCAGTCGTACAGTTTTGCTGTGTTTTGGTTCAGTCAGATATGAAATTGGTTTCGGGAAAGTGGGCTGAGCAAATACAGAGACACAACAGAGCGAAAGAGTAAATAATTTAAATATAATAATATGCATGTATAAAACTTACCTATACACAGGGTATTTGCTGAAAGCAGTGTAAAATTGAACAATATTATTATTATTATCGTCATATTTTGGTCCTAAGTCACAGTCTCTTCAAAAGGTTTTCAGCGAGTACAATATGTACATTTATTTTATGCTACATACACTGAGCAGCATACTCCAGCGTAATTACATTTTCTAATCTATTTAGACGAAGAAGAAACAAGTGGCACACAGTCAGTCGTACAGTTTTGCTGTGTTTTGGTTCAGTCAGATATGAAATTGGTTTCGGGAAAGTGGGCTGAGCAAATACAGAGACACAGCAGAGCGAAAGAGTAAATAATTTAAATATAATAATATGCATGTATAAAACTTACCTATAAACAGAGTATCTGCTGAAAGTAGTGTAAAATTGAACAATATTATTATTATCTTCATATTTTGGTCCTAAGTCACAGTCTTTTCAAAAGGTTTTCGACGAGTACAAATATGTACATTTATTTTATGCTACATACACTGAGCAGCATACTCCAGCGTAATTACATTTTCTAATCTATTTAGACGAAGAAGAAACAGGAATAGGGGGAAAAATTTACGATCATGTTAGTAGCATAGTTGGGCTTCCTTTACCGTACTCAATACTGCGTATAATAAGTAGCTGATGATGATGATAATTTTATTAATGGCATGACATAATGTTTACTTTAATAACTGAGAGTTCACTGAATCCTGCAATAATATTATTACTATCATTTTCATGGCAAGAAAATTGAATGCATACCTACATAATATCTAGCAGCAAGTTGTCTGAGATTGTTTATTGTGGGGGTAATCAGGTAGTTGTGCATTTATTTGTATTTAGAAAAACTGGGCAAAGCAGCATCACAGCTTTCCACCCCCTATTCACGTGCCAATATTACATGAGCGCGAGGAGCTGCAGTTTGGTCCCGTTCCTCGTCCTTCAGATCAGCAACAAGTGGATAGCACCCGGGTAGAGTACAGTGCAGTGAGAAATTTTTACCCGCAGGAATGCTACGATAGACCCTTGGATTTTCTTCCTGTTCCCAGGGACCCAGGACTTGGTTCTTCTAGTAGCAGCGTCAGACCAATGTTGTCAGGAGACTCAACCCTGCCCACAACATACAACCTGTTTTCTGCTTCTTCCTACAGAAATCCGTATGACGTGGCGGGCATGGCAAGTTTGTCGCGATCAGTGAGGACTACAGCTGAAGCTACTCCTACGGCTACTTCTGCTATTACATCAGCTACTGGTGGTTATAATAGCGGTGTAAATTCAGAGTCACTGTCGTCGTCATCATCCTCGGCGTTTCAGCCGTATAAACCTAATAACGACCCATTTCGGCACAATGACCCCTTTCCTTTTCTGGAGCATGGCAGGTTTCTTAGAACGCACTCCTTTAGTGGTGCCTCCACACAGGACACCGAGCCAATGGAGCGAATGTTAAGCTGGCAGGAATTTATGTCAATGTCTCCCCCCAGACATTATGGTCCGTTACCATCAGCTCCTCCATTCACTCCTCCAGTCACTTCCCCACCACAGTCGCCATCCCAATATGCGTTTGGCCAGACATTTTACGACTTATACCGCTCTCCTGTTCATTCTCCACCACCCCCTTTGCCAGCCAGACCAATACCGTATCGGCCACCGGAAGTGCCGTATTTTCCTAACCCTTGGACAATGCTTCCAGCTCAGTACCCCCAATATGAGTCCTCTCTGTCTGGACGAACATCACGACAAGAGCATCGACCAGTTCCTCCAGCTATCGTGATTTCATCGCCACCTCCAGGACGCCGGACAAGCGTTACAGAAACAGCAACCACTCCAACCACCACCAACACAATGTCATTTTCCTCTGCCACAAAGCAAGCCACCTCGAAGGTGGCCCACCAGTATACTAAGCAGCAAGGTTACAGCAGCAGCAGCAGTACTAATCGCACCACGCGAAAGTCATCCCAGTACACTAACCGTAATACCGTGACCACCTCTGCTTCATACGAAACTCTTGGTGGTCCTCGTCGGCAGTATTTAAAGCCGTTTTTTGTCCCTTTGGCAAATCCCCCTGAGAGAAAACCAGTTGCAGCGACTACCACCGTCAAAAACGTCACAACTGCTACTGCTACCACCACAACAGTTAGAACTGGTACACCGGCTAGTTCCTCTCGTCGGAAGATTCGGGGAGACAGTATGCCCAAAAAAGTGAACACTTTAGGACATGAGAGCAAGTCCTATCTTGACTACTACCCCGAGTATTGCGGCTATGGCACTCCACCCCCTCAATCTTATCGTCCCAGCTGCATCCGATCATCCTCTTCTTCATCGTCATCAATGGGACACTATGAGTTTGACATGGACGCGGAAATTGAAGAGGACGAAGAAGACACCGAGGTCGAGGGAGCAGCTTCCCTGGAAAGGCAGCAAGATCGAAAGCAACGCCGCAAAGGCAAAAAATAATAGCACACATCATTTTTTCATTTGATTATATTTTATAACCTGGTTGGTATGTCCCCATACGTTCATTTGCACGGATTTCTTTGAGCTGACAGAAAAAATAATCTAAACGATCTGTAAATTGAGTTTAAGGTAAGTTAATAAGACAAATTTTTTTCTTAGCACAACCTTGTCATTTTATCAAGCTGTTGTTGTTATTACTGAGTGCATACAAGCAAGTTGTCAATTGGTACAGCAACAGCACTGCTTTATTTTGTAAATCTTGTTAAGTTGCTCATGTATGTACTTACACATGTCCGCCGCTCATGTTGGTTAACGTAATCAATTGACAATTTTCGAGTAGGCATGTAGGAAGCTAATAAAAGAAAGAAGAAGGGGATTTCCAGCCTTTTCAGTTCATTATCTGTACGTAGTCTGCTCATTACCAGCACTAACATGATAAGTTACTGGGGCGACCGACTTCTACACAATATGCATACTGTGTATGAAGTATGAGCACAACAGTCGTCTAGCTTTTTTTTATTTACTAAAGCACTAAATCAACCAACCCGTGCAGTAGGTACCTAGCACGCAGTTCTTTTTTTCTTAAAAATATTGTAAAGAGTAGTAGGCATATTATATTCCCAATATAATCCAAAATTCTTGGAAACTATTTGTTGAATGTCGAAACTGTTGAAGGAATCAGAATTGAGCATTTTTTTCTGTACTACATACTAGCAAACTACCTATATACGGTTTCCCATATGTTATGCCATTTCTTTGTAGATGACAGAAGAGAGAGAGAGAGAGAATTTAGTGTAGAATTGTATAGTAGTGTTGTTGTTTAGAATAAGATGTAGTATAAAATGAGTGTGTATTTGATGTTGTTGACGGAAAAGGTAACGGTTTTTAGAGGCTTCGCTGTTTCCTTTCTTTCAAATAATTGTTTGCTTCCTTCCCTTCTTTAATGAATACAATTCTTCGGCACGTTCCATCCCTCTTCACTTTTAAGTAGGAATAAGAGCGTATGATGGCAACGTGTTTTTTTTCTCGTCTGGCAAAAAAAAGTGGATGGGGAAAAACATAAATCAACAGATACTAATTCAAATGTATAAAAGTAGCGAATTCTATAAAGGAAATTGACGCGATAAAACTAACAAGTACAAATTCTAGCTCAATAGTAGTTCACAAAGCAATTTGCGAAACAGAAATCAAAATTGTAGGGGTTACCATAATTTGATGTTCATCAGTTTCTGAGACATTGCGGTATGGACAAACAGACAGACAGGTACATTTGCATAAAGTAGCTCAATCATTTTTCACCAGCAAACAACGCATACGTATAGTATGTTTATGTGAGAGCAGCGCACAGAGAATGAAGACATTAGCAAAGTTGCTTCTTCTTTAGATAAGTAGCCGTAACAAACACTTCACCTCTAGTAAACTCTGGTTTGAAGATGAAGTGCCACTTTTCGTACCAGCCTACTACTAATAGCCAAAGAAACTTATATATCATACTTGAAGCATTTTCAAGTGGGCTGAATAGCAGCACACACTACTGATGCAAAAACAAGAGAACGCCATGTAATTTTTTTGAAGTTGTATTTAAATGAAATTTTCCATCCGTGTGTTGTATGTACTACTACACTAACTACACACACATACCTACACACACATATAAGTATTTTTATATTTTTTTATCATGTTTAAATACAAAACCGTAGGATATTACCGTGAAAAGGGGAAAAAATCTAATAAAAAGTGTTTCCGTAAGGTTTTCCACAGAGATGCAAGTATACCTACACACAAGTAGCAATAAATGAGGAAACTAACAATCTTGTAAGTAAATCCTGTTTTGTACGCTAAAACGCTGTCCTACAAAATATATTACTTTGCTACTGTATAAAATAAGGGAAAATTTTCTAGCAAGAAATAATTCCATCAATTTTTTTGTCTTGTTTATTGATCATCCTCATCATTACCATTATTAGCTTGTGTGTGTGTGTTTCCTTTAAAATAATGATTCAAAGTATTTATTAGCTTTAATAGTGCTTTACAGTTTTCCTTTATAGTCTTCATCAGAAAGAGAGATAGACAAAAAGCCAAAACTTTATTCAATTATAGTTACTACCTTATATATTGGCAAAAGCTTGAGAGAAAGCTCATAGCGAGTTTTTGTTGTTTAAGTCACCTTTTATTTCTTCTTTGATCAGAAAAGAGCAACAACAACAGCACAGAATATTTTCTGAGTATTGCTATACTATAAACAGCAGAGCTCAAACGAGCTTCCAAGATCTCTCTTCTAATAAATAGCTAATGAGTATATGAGTGAAATGTTTTGAATGTGAAAATAAAAAACACACACAGATAGCTTTATAGCTAACTATTTCAAAAGAACACAATAAAATAGCTAAACTATCTAGTATCTATCATCATCATCACACAACGTGTACAAGTAAATAAGCAAAGTGGATCGATGCCAACGATAGTGCTGGTGAACAAATACGTGTACAATTACATGAAAAAAAAGAAAAGAAAAAAAATTTTTTTGAGCTCAAATCAAATTCAACCCGATTGTAGAAGTACTGAGAAAATATTTTTTATGGGAAGCTATTAGAATATCAGCAGCAGAGGGAAAAAATTGGGGAGAGGCTAACAAGTATCATTGTAAGTATGTTTGTATCTTTTTTTGCTTTTCTTCTTCCTGTGTCTGTGCATGGACGGACTGTTGGCGGTGGCACTGTTACTTTTTTCTCACCTTCGCCATTATTCTTTAGAGGAGAGAAGAAAGCATAAAAAAGTGAGATGGGGAAGCCGTAAGCAAACAAAGTGGAGATGAGAGGAAAAGTTGCTATTAGTTACCAAATACATAGGAAGCTATACAATAGTAATAATAATAATAAGATCAAAAGAGCGTCGCGTTGTGATATTTTATGTGTGAATGAATAAAACGTTATTATAGTATTCAAGTATGTATATTATGTTTTAAATTCAAAAGGAAAAAAATAACTACGAAAATATAAAAAACCGGCGGCTATCGAGTTCTAATTTTAAGAAGAAAGGATTCTTGTTTATATAATGGTATGGTTGATCTGATACACCTTTTGATACAGAAAGTATTTCAGAATGAGAAAGTGTCCGTAGTATGACCATCTTGATTTGAAAATTAAATTATTTTTGACGCGTCTTTGTTGAAA
>JAHZMT010004008.1:0-14726 GCA_027743785.1 Sinhomidia bicolor
CTACCGAGTTTTTTGATATTTTACCCTGTTTTCTTGATGACGACGAGCCCTGTGCGTCCTACTTTCACTTTAATTCGTTGGGAAGAAAAGTTTAATAAAAATAATATGCATATACAAATAAGAGACATGTTTTCTTGGAGAAAACGTGCAGTAAAGTAAAGTATAATAAATGGATGGATAAAATGGCAAGAAAGATGTACCGCAACAACACTTGAAATTTTAGGCACGCATTGACACGCAATTAATTATATCTCCTGCTTCCCATTGTTCCTCTCTCTTTCTCTCTGGGTTGTGTGCGTCACTTTTTCTTATTGTTACTTGGTTTTCCTTGCACATTTGTCTTTTTCTTTGGCTTTTAGTATGCATGCGCATCCATTCCTTAGTTTTTTTGGTATTATTATTATTGCCTACGCTCTCTCTTGTATTTCTGCTTGAACATATTTTTAACTATAAAAAATCAAACTGAGAGCTTTGAATGAGTAGGGAACTTTGCAGACCAGTTGCAGCAGCAGTAATAATATATTATTGCTTTTCCACAAAAGCTCTTAACCTCTTGGTGGCATCTGGTATTATGAATGAAATGTAGTACATCTTTTACCTAGGTAGTGTGACCCATTTATATTCCGTATAGAGAATATTTAAATATATATTTGTGACGTGCTCATAATATTTATGTAAAAAATATTATTTAAACGTGAACCGTACATATGTACATTTTAAAATATTTCTTGTCTCGTACATTACAATAAAAATGTATTGACTTTATATAGATTTGTGAACAAGCATAAAAATATTATGTTGTGTTGGAACATATTATTGTGCATACGTGGACTGTGGACATGTGCTAATTATTTTATTTTGCTTATTTCTTTGTGAATGCAATAGCTGGAGTCAGTGAAGACAGCGACTACACGTCGGACATTAACTATCCCGTTGGTCAGCACCCAAACTCCTCCGCGTCCCAGTTTCTCTCCGCAGCCAATCAACTGACAACACCACAGAGATCCTTAACATCCAGCAGGGAAAACTCGTACGAAAAAGACGATGACTACAGAACAGTTGGGAGCACACACGATCCCTACCAACCACCGCCATACTCAACAGGTCATAGAAAACAATTGCCAACCGTCCCACCTCACCCTTCCAATCATCGAAATCATGGTCAATCGTCCACCGGCAGAACTTGTCATAGAAAAGGTGCCAATAGTGGTTACTGGGATGAACACGGGGAAACTGCCACAGAAGGGGATCCACTTTACTACAACAGCAGACCCCAATCCAACTACAGACCTTATAGGTACGCCCGCACTACCTACAAACAAACTCAATTATTTTTCATTGCCGATAAATCAATTTTATGGAAATTTAATTACATTAAAAATGACTTGTGGGGAGAAGGCATTTAATAGGCTTTTAGTAGACTTGTTAAATAGCATTTATTCATTCATTCTATCTTTCCTTATTTTTTTACATTTTCAGCTCATCGTCGTATCGTGGTAGAGGAGACTCCTGGGGAGATGATGGGTAACTTGATACAATTCATATTTTTATTACAACTCGTAATGCAAAAGATAGAGACGAGAAAACGATTTTTCAAAAAAAAAACAATAATTTCTGAGATTTCTGCTGCATTTGCTTCTTTTACGAGATGGTAGCAGCAGTAGCAAATTAAATGACTTATCATGTAACCTAATTTTGCTCATAAAACTCTTCTTCGTATTCTAATTTTATTACAGATATAGTAAAGGAGACCAAACGCTCAGACAGTATAGTGATGGTTATGATGACGCTCAAGACTACAGTCAATCTTCACGAACCTACTCCAAAAGACATAGTAAATACAAAAAGCATACCCGTTTATTTTATCACGGGTTGTGGAGTTGTAAATAGTGTCCCATTTATGTCAACAAACAACCACACAATTTTGTTTTTTTTTGTACTTTACGAAACATTGTAATTACTGGCACCAGTGGAGCCGAAACAAAATCAAAAGTGAAAGTTCTCTACTGAACGTTGAGCCTGCCTACACATACTTTACTGTTTTTGTGGTAAAAAATAATAGTAAGAGTCGTACATACGTACATGGTACTAGTAACATGAAAGTTAAGTGGGTGTGCTGCCGTCATTCTATTTATCGTTCATAATATCAGTCATCGGAAACCTAGAGGGCGTAATAAATAAACTTTTTAAATGAGTTTTCCCCTAGAAATCACGAACAGCGTTCATTCATCATAAATTTCTTGGATCCTTGTATGATCAGCAAGGAACGACATGCTGATGTGATGCCCGTAATTAAATTACTTTATTGACTTTTGTACTGGCGTATATCTGTCTATTCATTTTGGTAATGATGATGATGATGATAATAATAATAAGTAATACGTAGGAGTAGTACTAGTGCTCCCATCAAATAATGCCTTCTCTTTTTTAATGCACTTACCCGTCAGTTCTTTTCTTTTAATGTCTTAAATAAACTATTTCCTACTTCATTGATGGACCATGAAAGTGGAATTTAGCGCTTGAGTGAACATTTTATATAAGTTACTAGGTACGTATGTTACTCCTGGTTCGTAATACACCGCCGCTGCCACTTGCCAACTCACCTTGAAAGGAAGCAAAACTAGCTAAAAGCAAATACATACAAACGATACTTTCCAAACTAAATACTTCCAGTTACATACAAGCGTTTAAACAAAGTAGCTTACCTATATGCACATCTACAATAGCCCTTTAGAAAGAAAGGAGGGAAACGGAGTTGTAGTATATTGGTGACGGTGGTACTACTATGCAGTAGATAGTTGCATGTGTTGTTGGGAGAAAAGAGAAGTAAGGGAAAGATGAGAAAAAATGCTTTTATTCCAGTCACGGATGTTCATTCAACTTTTTTATTCGACAATAGAGACGAAGCATGCATATAAGTAGCATATGTATGTGGATAAAAATGTCAAATGGCGACCGTCTATATGGTGAAGTATTGCAATGAATGACATTTTATATAGGCATTGATATGCGAATGCAAATTGGTGAAATTGAGTTAAGTTTGCTTTTGTAGGCAGTGGAAGCAAAATGGAAATTGGAGAAATGAAAGTGTTCAGTGTATGCAAAAAAGAAAGAAAGAAAGGAATGAATGAAAGAACGGTTGGCATACAAAATTATGATTCTGGCTAGCAGAGTAAAATAATTTTAAAAGCTAGAGAATATACTTTTTTTTATACTTGAATCAGTTTTTTTATGGCTACGTAGTTTTGTTGGAAAAGTATCAAATCATGGACAAGCTTTCAAAAGTTTATTTATTTTATCAATCTTATCGCGTCTCCTGAGATTTAGATAGTAGCGGAGAGTTGGTTGGAGTTGGTATAAAATAAACAAACTTTTATTTACTTCTGAAATAAAAAAAAACAATAAATAAGGAAATTGGGAAGTTGACAAAAAATGTGGATACTAAATACAATGATATAACACGAAAATTCCCCAAAGTCACAAATTGTAAAAAAATATATTGGAAATTATTATGTGTCTAACAGATAACTAAACTTATTTAGGTTCTTAAATGTGCTTATCTTTGAAATATTGTATATTTTTTACAGAGGGTAGTAGTCGTCGGGGAACGCCCAGCCTGGAAAGACAATATACCATGTATCACGGCCATGATGATCATTATGGAGATTATTACAGTCAGGAACCAACCGATCAGAATGGTCAAACGAAACAAACGTCGAGATATCACACTGCTGATTCGTACTCATCTTCCACGTATCAGCAGCAAAACTTGTATAATGCTCAGAAAAATTCGGTCTATGATGAATACTCGGATCAGTATGGGTATAAAACTTTATATTTGAAAAAACCAAAATAGAGCTTGTAATGCAGTATGTAATTTTTCGATTTTTTTACCTTTTCAGTGACTACGGTTCAGCAGGGACCATCTGCAATGATTACAGTATAGCATCGGTGGATGGGAGCGCATTAAATCAACAAAACTATGCAAATGACACTAGGTGCGCACTAAATCATTTTTGCTAAAAATGTACTATATTAAAAAATGAAAAACATAATTAAAAATTGCTATATATTATAGTTACAGTGATTATGGGTGGGGAGGAGAGGAAAACTCGCTTAGGGACCAGTACAATCGCACTAACGCCGCAGCCGCCGCCGCCGCCAGCTCAAAACGGAGTGGGAAGGAACTGCCTCAACTGCCCGTGCCACAATCACAATCCCAACAAGTATCCCCGTACGCCTCCCAGTCCACCGTGAAGGAAGTATCCGTATCGTCTATGAACGTTCCCTCAATAATCGCGACTCAATATGAAGACCCGATCGTTGCTTCCACGTCCGCCACAATCCCTACGACCTCCACAAATGATCGTTTGGTTAATTCTCACGATTATATCAGCGACCTTAGCACGTCTGTTGCCGATGAGAGCTTTTATGACGCTGTTAGCAATACAACGTCCGCATATGACAATTACTCCACCGCTGGTGTAATAACAAGTACCACCACTGCCAGTTATGGTGTTTCCAAAGCCGTTACGTCAGTTGTTGATAGCACCAGCGTGTCGCAACACCAGGATCCACAGCAATACATGGGTTCATACGAGAATCAAGTTGGATATGAAGACTGGCAAAACTATGGTTATTATGATGAGTCTGGGCAGTACATTGCGTATGACCAGACGGGCTATTATGATGACCAAGCAACAATAACTGAAGAAACTGTTGGAAGCGCTGCTATTGTTGACACGACATCCACAGTGTCCACAACGGTGGTGGCGTCAACAACAGCAACGACCGCGACATTAGCACAACAGCAGCAGCATCAGCAGTCTGAATCCATTCAATATTCTACCAAGGACCAATATGACCCGTACTCAAGTTCTGTAACGACAACGGCGCCAACCACCACTTCGGCTGCATTATCTGGCTCTCTTCAAACGACAGAAGTGCAGGTTCACAGTCATCATCAGGAGGATTCCTATGGACAATATAACGATACTGAATACTACGATGCTGAGGGGGAGATGATGCATGTTGATTATGGAGGATATGAAGGGAACGAGTATGGAATGGAGTATGGAGGAGACTCGTACGCATACACAGACACAGCCTATGACCAGACCAGTATTGAGCCGAGCCAAAACTTAAATGACAAAACAAATTTAAATTCCAAGTCCAATATAGAGTACAATTATGCATATCAAAGTGCCGAGAATCTGTCCTCATCCGCTGCGTTTGACAATGGCTACTCATCTGCTACTCTTGACCGGAGTAATTCAGTATCTCGCCGGGCGAGTTTTAAGCGACAGACTTCAACAAGAGATTATGGTTATAGTGAAACAATGGACTCTGCATCTGTTAACAGTCAGCAATATCCTCCTCACTCATCAGCTAGAAATAGTCTTACCCCCGCCACCGCCGCAGGAGCCAACTCCCTTCCTCCAGCATCCACAAGCGTTACTAGCACGGCTCCAACGACATCTTCACACAGCACATCGCTTCCCATACACAGTGGCGCCGCGGCTGTAGGTGCTGCCGCCAATGCGGCGACAAAGCTCACGTCTGAAATTAAATCCGCATTGCCTCAATTAACGTCGCTAACGAAAGCAAAGACAGGAGGGCTGTTTTCCAGTGGCTTCTCCAAATTCGGTTCTTTCGTAACAAATGCGGCGGAAAAAACAGGCGTTCCCGTTCCTCCCATTATTAAAGATGCAGCAGCGGCCGCTGCTGCTGCGACAGGCGTTGCCGCCAACAAAGACGTAGAAAAGACAAATGTTGAGACTGTTCAAATAAATCAGCAACAACAGTCCAATGTTGTTGCCAATCATGTGGATAATATGACACATGGCAAATCTTCCATACAACCGGGAATGTCGTTCGATGATCAACTCCCGTACGATGAAGAGGGTTGGGATGATGGCCAGCAAATTCCGTTGGATCATCATCGTCCTCATCATCAAAATCATTACAATGACGCTTACAATGATCAATATGAAGGGACGGAGGAGGGTCCCGAAAGTTATGCTAGTGGACCGGTTCACATGGACTCGTTAGAGTCAAATGTGTCGGAAGGAGGTGGCAAAGATCCAGAATCCACCATTGAGGCCCAGTATTGGCAGAAGCAGAAGGAAAGAATAGCAAAACAAAATTCTATGGCTGCTGTCGACGCAGACGGTTTTTACGATCCGTTTGATCCATATGATAACCACAAAGGCGTCTTCCAAGCTTCAGTAGACTCTCCAATCCCACAAAATGGGGATCTAGGGCGGTCATTTAGTAAAGAAAAGTACGAAAAAGAAAATTCACTGGACAGAGATGAATGGCTTAATGAATTGGATCGTCAGGCTGGCGTCTCCCGTCCAGGACTTTTGAAAAGAGGTGAAACTTCCGAAATGGGCATGTCCTTTGATCGAGGTGACAGCTTAGACCAACGGCATCCTGATGACTACGGGGATGAGTATATGGACGAGCTGCCGAGATCTGCAAAAGGATCCATAGACGCTTCAGGTGGCTACCCGATAGAACCTCTACACAAAGACGATGTAATACTGGGACGAGATGGTGATAGGAAAACTTCACTGGAGATGGCGCCGGAAAAGGAAAAAGGATCCAAAAGCGTTTCCTTCGAGGAAGAGCCACCAAAGGCAATTCCACAAAGTCAAACCAAGGGAATGACACCAAGGGAAAAATGGCTGTGGGCAATAAATAGGATCCAACTTGCGGTCAGTTCAATTTCATTATTGTTTCTATTTTTACTTTTTGATGCTTTTGATGCTCTTGCTACCTACACCTTGCTTGTTTACATACAGTTTTGTTTCATTTAAAGTCTTTAATTTCATTTTGCCTGCTTCATAATATTGAATACTGTGCTGCTGCTACTACGCGAAATGGCATATGGCATGCATTCTACTATAGTAAACTTTTACAGAATGGGTTGTTCTATGGCTGCGCTGCTACTTATATCATTTTCAGTGGAAAATAGCATGTGGTTGGGCAGTACAGCATTTCGTAATGATTATCCTGCCAAGTCACCACCAAAAACACTAGTGAAAGCATTGAGAAAGAAGAAATTCACATGGTATTACGCAACTGGGAAAAATGTTTATGATGAAATTACATGTATTAATTCAAAAGACGCGAAAAGGTGAGTCATAAACCCTGATAACAAACAGCTACAACATCAAGGGCAACCTAAAAAAAACCCTGTTTTGCAAGCTTGTTCTTTTCTCAACTAGAAAGATTAAAAAAGTTATTTAGGTACTTTCATGTACGAGCTACCAGGTTCCAAGTATTAATCCCAACTCATGAAAATTGCATTCCAGTCCCTACATTCTTCATATTACACGGGAAAACATTATCAAAAAATAATTACCTCGCTTTTCTCGTAATACACTTTAGGTTTCTGTAAATTTGGATTGTTATTAAGGAGTAGGCAAGCTTACTTTGCTGGTAGCACTTGTAGTAGTAATCATTGCTGTCTGTCTGTACATGAAAATTTTTGTGCACGACAAGTTGAGTATCAAGCCATGCATAAAAAATCAAAATGCTTTTTATTTTTTAATCTTTTCGCTACTTTTCTATTTATATTTTGTCTTCATTCTTTCAAACTTGCCGCATTTAAAAAACAAAACATAAAAAATGCAAAAAGGTGGCACAAGCTCGTAATATTAATCAACTCATAATGCGGATTGGAATTGCCCAGATAGAAAATAATTGAACTAGATTCCATGCTATGTGCATATATGTAGCTAGTTTACTCATATGCTCTTCCAACTACCACATGCTTTAAAAAAATGCTTTCTACTCTATTCTCTTTTCATTATGCAGCAACAATATCATGTGCAGATGTTTATTAAACCTTGCCACTTTCACCTATCATCATTTCACCATGTACTAACAATCTGCTCTTTTGGTCCTCTATATCACTCCCTAAAATTATTTGTGCCGAGGTCATCCTTTTACCAGAGAGAGAGAGCATGGGTTTACTGTAGACAATATTATGCTTCATGATAACTTATGATGACAAGAAAAAGTATCACAACATTGTAACTTTTACTGTATAAAAAATAAACAAAGATGGATAAATCCAAAAAAGCACATCAAAGGAAAACGTATAAAATAAATAGGCAAAGGGTATTGTGAGAAGATAGCGTACTCACAGCGCACTATATTATTTAAGCTGTAAAGAGATACGGCGCATTATGACGGTGACACGGCACATAGTATTTTATACTTGATACTTGTTCATTTCAAAAAAACACGTTCCAAACACGTTCTTATGTGGTGTATGATGCCAATGTTAGATACCATATTTATGTAACAATAGGAGAAACTGTGATATTTTTCGTGACAGCAGAGCTTTCTCTGTAGAGAATACGAAAAAACATGAAAATAATTTTATTCTGAAAAAAAGCAATACCCTCTCTTTCCCCTATCTATCTTTCTCTCTTTGTAAGTCATTTTTCACCACATACGTGTCTCTTACAATCACAGATCTATGTCATAGGGAGTTGTACTGTTTTAATGTATTTTCTGGCTTCAGCAAACAGATATACATGTATATTGAGTGGTGTGGTACTGTAATGAATTTACTTGCTACTACATACTGTACCTCATGTAGGCTGGAAATGGTTGACGCTTAGTTGGATGGATATTTCATTTAATTTGTGAAAAAAAATTCATTAGTACTTTTAGCCTTTCAACTGCAGTCACAGAAAAAGAGAGATACTTGACAAAACATTAGCGCAACTTTTCTAGCTGTGTATGTACTTCTCTCTTCTTTCCAACCATTTTCTTTTCTAGTATGTAGTAGTAAAAGTAATAGTGGTCGTCTCTAGTTCCCCTCTGGGTTTTACGAGAGACTCATCTCCATTTTTACTGTGGAAAAAAGACGAGCTAGTAGAGAGTAGGGAAATTATGAAGAATGGACCGCTGACCGTTTCTAAATTGAATCAATACGATTGTGAACCATGCTGTGTGAAAGAGCCTGCTGTGACCAAAAGTGCTTTTGGATTAAGTCCGTGTGTGTATCATTACACTTACCTTATTTTTTTGGTAAACTTTGCAAAAAAGGATGTATAAAAAATAAATGTATATAAGTATTCACTTTTTTGTGCTTTACTATGAACCGACATTTTCTTGCCGTTCATTGCATCCAAACCATTTGAAAGCGAAATTGAACCCCAACGACCTAATAGTGTACCATTTTTTTTTATAATGAAGAGCCATAACCAAACTAGTTCATTTCGCACCAGCAACTGTCAGCGCAGTGCAGTACTCTGATTTTTTCTTGTGACTTTTACATCACAAAATAAATTTTGTATTTCATTATATCGAAAATATTATATATATTTCATGTGCATGACATTTATAAGTTTTTGATTTTCACTAGTTTTTTTTGCTTTGGGAATTTATTCAATTTATATGAACTCGGACAACGGAATTTTTCTATTGAAAGATGACTTTGCCAATTGCCTTTTGTACTTTCTCTCTTGTGCTGAGTTGAATTCCCTTTGAAACACAGAGAAACAAGTAAAGCAGGTCGCCGAGAAAAAAAATTGTCGACAATGTCTTGTTTCTTGATACAACTTCCATGTATTCCACTTTACCATGCCTTTTGTCGTTATTCGGAACTTTCAATCAATTGCATTAAGTTTGCTACAATATTGAATAAAATTGGGACAGTTGCCTTGATCTTTTCCCTTTTCCATTATTATTAGTATTCCTGCACATATGGCAGCTTTGTTCTTTCTTCTTAAATAACATGAATATGAATAGATGACAGAATTCCGCATGGGATAAATTAATTTAGGGACATAATGCCAGGGATGAAGATACGGTCACAACGATGCATGTTATGTAGTGTGCTGACATGAGGTTTTTTGCCTTTGCAGCATAGTATCATTACATGATGATGATGAATAAAGGAAAAACAGAATAGGTAGGTTTTTTTTGCTATTCTTTGTGGAAGAAGGCTAAATCCATGCAAAAATTGATGTTATTGCTTTTACGGAGAAATTGTGATAAAAAAATTATAGAAACTCAAACTCACTTACAATTTCCTATATAGACTCTGTGCATCTCACAGGAGACGAATGAGATGATGAAATATATACAGTTATTCTATCCTGATTGATTCATGTGTCTAGTTAAACCCAAAATTGTATGCATGTAATAATAATAATACTTGGTTATATTATTTTTATATTCAAAAAATATAAGGGACTAAAGGAATCTAGAGGTATATTATTATAATATGTAGAAATTTGATACATGAATACGCAAACCATTATAATAAGAATAGGTAATTATATTAAAGCGCATGGTATACACAGCAATTTTTTGACAGCTGCAGCATTTTTTATTACAACCTTCACTTAATGTTTGGGTCGTACCAAGTGGCCTCATAATAATAATTATGTTTAGATATGCACACTACTACTCTTACAACTACTGTGACTATCATTTTTTGACAGCTGCAGCATTTTTTATTACAACCTTCACTTAATGTTTGGGTCGTACCAAGTGGCCTCATAATAATAATTATGTTTAGATATGCACACTACTACTCTTACTACTACTGCGACTATCCATCTATTTAATATCTGCTTTTCTATCCAGCCAAGTTTTTAGTGGGAGGAGAAATGGTTTCAGTTAATATACATATATTTAAGTAACAGTAAAAAAAAGTTCATGTGAAGCAGCAGCAGCAGCAACAACAACAGTGTCTGCTGCTCTGTGTATGTACTGATTGAGAATACATGTAGTAAGTTTTTTTCAATTCTCAACGGGATAGCACTTTGCCGAGTTCTTTTTTTACTTACCAGACAATCTCATGATTTGTTAGTTAACCGATGATGATGTAAGTCAGCAAGTAGTTTTTCGCACTCAATTTTTTTGCAACAACAAGTAGTTGTTCATGGAAAAACGTGTGGTTTATTAGTAGTTAGCATGAGTAAAACAAAAAGTAGGTATACATGTTGTTGTTGTAGTAGTAGTAAGTGACAATTTCTTTATTGATGGACTGGCAGCTATTGCTCCTTCTGCTGTTGTTTTGTGTTTTAGTCGAACATTTTATTGACATAAAACGTAACTGTATTACTTTGATTGTGGTTCACTTGAGCGTTATCGCTAACGTCGAATGGAAGCCTAAGAAAAAAGAAAAAAAGGAAATGTACTAAAAAATTGCTTAGGTATAAAAAAATATTGCAGTTTTTTCTTGTGTAGAGTTTAATCCTACACACTTTGTCTACAGAATACATACCTTTCTTCTCTGCTGTTCATTTTTAGTTAAGACGCCTACAATGAAATTGCAAAAGTGCAATAAAAATAAATTTAATTTGATAGCAAGTGTCTGGTGTGGGGAGTATTTGACAATTCAAAAAATATATATACATACATACATATATAAACGTGGGATTACTTACAACAGCAGTCTATGTACTTTCATTAGTACAGTGTAATTATTACTGAATTGATTGTACTTTGTACTCTGTTTTGTCACTTAACTGCCTACTGCCATTTGTCAGTTAAAATTATCCAAGTGATTATTATTGTGCATTTGAAAGGAACTGAGAAAAACCGCAAACCAACACACAAGCACATGATAGTTGTGATGTGTTGGCTGTTTACTATTTAGTGCTTCTGCTGCTAATATACTGTTAGTTAGTGCTTCTATAATAATAAGTGCTATACTGACTGACTGGGGGAGATACGCTAAACGCTGTCTATTTATTGTCTATGTTTAGAGAGAGAGTTCCAACTCCAACAAAAACTGGAGACTCTCGTTCGTCGACTCAAACCAAACAAATGTGGTGATGGTGAGTAAAGTCAAGAATGTTTCATTAGACAGGCTGACGCGGTGTTGGGTTTGCATATATATTGATTACTGAGAAGGAGCATCATGGAGCAAGCTGATGAAATATAGTTGACGTAGAAAGAAACGTTTTTTCTTACCTTTTTTTAAAGAGCACACTACCCTTTGATTAAAGTTATCTGTTGGAGTGTGTCTGATCATTAGAATTTTGTGGAAACAAAGTGTGAAATTGGGATTCCCCAGTGGTTGTAGCCTCTGCCAAGCTATTACGTTATTGCGTACATGTATTCTAGTCATTAGAACTAAGAACAAAGTAGCAAAGAAAAAACACTAGTTTCTTTAACATTAGTTGAATTAATTAAAATTATTTTTAAAAACACTTTATAAAACTTTACAATGGAGGAAAATAGTGAAAGTTCAAAGGTGGCATTAGAAACGGAGCTATTGTCGGCTGCTACAGCTGCTGTACCGAAACACCATCATCATCATCATGAAGAAAATTATGTGACAGAAAATGGTAAGAAAGGAGAGTTATCTGGAGCCGGTAGTGGAGAGGAGGAGGAGGACGAGGAGGAGGCAAACCTAGACTATTGTGTGGAATTTGGTCTGCTATTTCCTTTGAAAGTCTGTTTATTCCCAGTAAAGTCATCTCCTTCTGTTCTCCTGGACTCTGGAGATTGTGAGCCAGTGGTGGTGATGTTGGATGGAGGAGACTGCACAATTAAAGAAAAGGAATGTCAAAATACTCAAGGGTCGACTGTTGATGACTGCAGCGAAATTATAAATCAGGCGGTTGAGTTGCGGAGAAAAACTAGAAGAAGTTTGATGCGACGCCGATCGACAAGTGTACCTGATTTGGATAGACTTGTACTTGTTCCCAATTTAAATTCTAGGGACAGGTTAGATAATCCATCTGTATATCATCAGTATCCTTCTACTAGTGTAACGTCACCTTTGCAGAACCATGGTTATCATCATCATCCGCCGCATTGTCTAATTGAATGTGAAAACAAACATAGAGCGAGTGGAGGTGAATTTGACTACACACGAGACGGAAATAGAAACAGTTGGCGTTCACATGTTATTAATGACTGTGACAACCTGTTGCCGTCTAGCAGTCATCGTTATCACCAGTCGCAAAATCCGTTGTACCTGAACCACCCAAACTTGTTGTCTGATTACAGAGAGGGAAGAAATTCAATGAGTGGGGCAAAGTCACTCCCTAGAATAGCTCATTTACACGAAGATACTCAAGTTGGTATAAATGAGTCACAACACAAGTCCGGATCCTTAGCTACACTTCCATCATTTTCTTCATCGAGGGTACCTTCAAAAAATATTCTATCACCATCATCAGGTGGGCAATTGGGAAGCGTTGGAGATTGGATGAATGACATTATCAAATACCGCCAAGAAGGTCAGCAGCAAGGTCCGTCTAGTTCTGAAATACTTGCAGAAGCTGTCCCATTAGAAACTGTAACAAAGACGAAAAGAAAACTGACGGAAATTTCGCTCCAGTCTGGGACAACCAACATTACGGAAGGAGGAGGAGAATCCAATAAAAATTCAATAGACCGTTCGTCTAGTCCGTCGTCACCTCCAGGAAGTCAATGCTATTCCCTGAAATCTATACCCAGACTTAATATTTATGCCGTGGAAGGTGATGTTGACGTTTTTGGAGGCTCCTCGCCTGAAGAATTAGAGCTGGCAGAGGCTGCCTCTTCACTTCGTAGTGGCTACAGCAGTGTACGAAGTCTCAACCGGCTGTTTGTTATTCACGGCTATAATGACAACGACGGAATATTAACAATTTCAGGACCGGCTACTCCTTCCAGACTCTCCTCACGATCTCGTTCTGGCTCATTCACTGGCTCGGAGACGTCCGCCAGTTCATTTCGTATTCATTCACGTTCCGAATCCCCTGGGCCAGGAGTTCCTTCTACTTCTAGTTGTTGCGGTGTTAGTCTACGGGGATCCTCTCTGCCGACAAGTCCCCCATATCAATCAACCTATCCGGATGGCGTTACCTCTCGTCACTGTTTTCCCTCTACTTCATCTGCAGCAAGTTACAATTCCTTTAAATGTTCAAACTTTGGAGGAGCAAGTGGAGGAGGTAGTAATTCAGGAAGAGAAAGCCCAACAACAGGAAATATACGTTTTCACCATGATCATGCCTCCTCCTCCGAGACAAGTGCATATAGGGATAATATGGACGTATTTTTTGAAGATTCAACTGATTTTTCTGCAATTGACCCTTCCTTCAATTTACGAAAAAGGGGAATGGCAGCAGTTGGCGGAAAACGTGGTGTAATGGCCTTTATAGATGGACAAGCTGCTGCAGAGCAATCCTCTGAAATCATTTCTCGAGAGATTTCCGACAGCGAGGTCGGCTTTGCTAGTGGTAACCCTAGTCAAAAGAGTAATCACCATCATCAAACACTGCCAGGAACAAAAGTAGTCAGTGTTTTAAAGCGAAGTAGAGGAGAGTCGCGAAGAGGAACTGCTACCAGTAGCACAAGCAGCGGTTGCAGCAAGGGTCATCTTGAAGACACTGATAAATGTGCAGAACTCCAAGTAATAATGCCCACGATAGAAAGGGCTAAACGGCTCTCCCAACTTATACAGCATCGCCAGCATCTACAACTTCAGTACTCATTAAATTTGAATTTTCTGGTATGGCTCATATTTCACAATATTTTTTTTCCTGTCTGCTCGCCAACTGTCTTGTCTTTCTTATGATAAAAAATATAACTTTTCTGTTGTTTTTTTTGCTTTCTTTATTGCTACATATTCGTTCTGGAAAAATGTATTCTGCTGTTTCTTTATTACAACGAGTACAAATTGCTTATTCCGCAAAACAAAATATCTTATTTTTCTCTCTTTGCAAAAAACGCAATAACATTATGCAGCGAGC
>JAHZMT010004009.1:0-10478 GCA_027743785.1 Sinhomidia bicolor
ATAAATAGAAAGTAAAAATATTGCATAATAATACCGCCTACTTACTTTAACTTGTTATTAGGACATACGACATATATGTCACGAACTAAAGTCTGTTGGCATCAATGTGGAAATGTTATTTTTGCATTGAGTAACAGAACTTGCGATTGATTGTTGAGTAAATATACTTGAGGAAGCTTTGCGAAAGTACGATTATAATATGCACAACTGTCAAAAATCTTATCTGCGTAGGTGTATCGTAATTTATATACCTAGTTATTTGTAAGATTTCTTTCTGTAAATTAGCTAATCTTTTATATGTAAAGGTCAAGGTGAAAGCACTCAACTGAATTTTTTGTTCCACCAATCCTGCATATTGAAACAGCAACACAACACAACAGGAAAAACGTCAATCAAGATTACAAAGCAAAGCTAGCTCTAGGTATTATCCAGCAATAGACAGTAGCTAATTTAGATACCTATTCTTTCTAAACCATTGCAGAAAATATTGCTTTCTGCTTACAAGTAGGCATATCTTCTACGGAAAAATGATAACGTCATTACTTCACAGAAAGCTTAATGTGAAAATTAATCAAACTGAAAACCACAAATTCCAAAAAAGCAAAGGTATGTCAATAAATTTTCACCACATGAAAGCTGGCTCAAACTACTGTGTATCTACATAATGTACGGTTCTGAGTAAACGTCATTTACCGTCGTGGAGCTCCATGAATCATTATATGACGATTTTGAAATATAACAAGTTTATATAAAAGGTAATAGATGCATACATGGTGTATGTGTCGAGTTTTTGGATTTGGTAGAATTGAATGAATTTTATTATAATGTTATAATTATATAATTTATGTTATATTATAATTCACTGAAAGTTATTTCAGTGAATTGCATTGCAGCATAAATAAATAACTCCATACAAAATTGTTTAGACAAAAGGTTTAAACTCCACAATCGAAATATTCTTGTAACAACTTTGCGAATGAGCAACTAAATTGGCAAGGTTAATTAATTTCAATGTTGGCTTTTTTTTATCATGATGAACACCAATAATTGTGCTAAATTTTATTTTGCCATTTAAGTTCTCATAAGCATCCTCGTCAACACCCTTGATATTGAACTAATTCGTAGTAGTGGCTAACTTGCTTCTTTTAGTTTACGTGCTAAAAATTTAATTTTGCCATTTAAGTTCTCATAAGCATCCTCGTCAACACCCTTGATATTGAACTAATTCGTAGTAGTGGCTAACTTGCTTCTTTTAGTTTACGTGCTAATACCTACACACACATAAGCATTTCATATTATGTCTCTTTTCATTTTTTCTCTTCTTACCAATGACGACTGGGTGCTATATGTGCATATTTTGGATGTGATAATTGTCAGCAGACTTTTGAATGTAGTATGGATATTAGATACATAGTTGCATATTCAACTAACAATAAGTATTATATTTTACATATACACATGTTAAACACCCAAATCGTCTCACTGTTCCTTTCAATGCAACTATGTATGTGTTTATGCATTCTTTGTTTATTTCAATTGGTACTTGAAAATTCATGGGAATTTTTAAAAACTTGATAAACTTCATAATATGTATATTCTCATCTTCATCTACTCACAATTTATCAGTATTGTCAGTATAGATTATATTCATAAATGTTTCAATGTGTGCTAGTTTAGTTGCAAAGAATACTGAACAAAACACTAGCAACCTTTTGTAGATTTGCATCAGACAAATAAAATGTCTTTTTTTTAAACTGGACCCAAAAAACTATTTTAGTACAAAACAAAGCCACTTTGTAGTTCACAGTATATCTTTCTACTATCTAGAGAATGCATTGCGTTAGATTAAAAAATTGACAGGGTCATTGTATGATTTGTATTTAGGTAGGTATTTATCACAAAATATGGAAATGTGTAATGCGTAAATAATAATCTCGGCATTTTTATTTGCTTAGGATTTGTTTCATCAACTGACACATTTACTTCTGGATACACCGTTGTTGTATTGCAGCGATATGGTAGACAAAACGTTATCGCACTATTGATAATGTTACTTTATTTATATACCGACATACATACGCATACGCCGACATAATAATATACTTCAACTGTCAAAGTGTGTTCACAATGTAACAACATAAAGTTATTATTACATACAATATAAACCGTTATAAACCTTTCACTGATATAATTATTATATTAAGCCAATTTGACAACACACGTGTAAAATTAGATTGCACAAATTTTCTCACTTACCCAAAGTAACCAAACTGAATGACGGAATAGTAAATTCCTTTCCTTTAGACCACAAATGTCAATTTTCCACCAACCAAGACTGGTCCAATACCACAGCAATTTTACCCACCACCAGTCAGTTGTAAAACGGTTTTAAATTTTGCAACAAGTAATCACACCACTTCACAATTTCCTGATGCAGTTTAGACAAAATGAAAAATGTGTAGCTGGTGTCAAATGATCGAGAGACTGCTTTTTCAACTTGAGTAGTTTTTGCTATTTAAAAAGTCACCACATACTTATACACGCTACCTCACAGAGGATTCCAATTTCCAATTACTGCCAATTCTCAACTATCAGAAAGCGATATATATGATCCACTTCCGTTTAACATGGCCGATGATGACAGACTGATAGTTGTTTGGGATAAAAAAAAAGTTTGACGAAACGAACGAGCACAACGCAAAACGTATATACGTTTATATATAATATTTTGTGAGTGTGCACACAAAAATTGTTGCTGTAAACTTTGATTTGTCTAAAAGCAGATACTGCAGATCGGGTCTCCTGTGTGTACATAAAAGTAAGTTACATGTGTGTGTAATGCAAAAAAAAGAATATTGAAAGGAGCCTCGTTTGTTATACCGAGAAGACACGCAGAAGTATGATCATAATATATAACCAATAATTTTAATGTTAGTATTAGTGGTAATATGAGTCATGTATATCCAATCACCGTACGATGAAATACGAACAGTTTGTAACAAACAAGTAGTTAGTTAGTAAGTGACCGACCGCTATTCATAATAGTCAATACTCAATAGACATTCAATTGTGTCTCGGCTCTCTCTGTTTTTCTTTACTTTTTACACTGCATTTATCATTCAAACAAGACGGACTACACTGCTAAGTACTACTATATCGGCATGTGTGCAATGTAATCCCTTGTTTATAACTTTTTCTTCTCTTATAAAACTACGCAAAAACACGAGAGAATAAGGGGAGCACAGCTGTCCAATCCTGATATCGGTGGAGTGTCGGTGGTGGTAAAAAAATTCTAAAAAATAACGAGTAAAGACTCAAGATAGGAAAATTACTAAGAAAATATGTAGTGTGTACAAGTTGGGTGCTACAAAGCAATACTACGTGTTAGAAGTCAAAGATGCGATGATGATGCAAAAAAGTATCTGCCTCAACAAAGTAACTCAAATCTTACTTTTTTCTACACTGAAAAAGAACATGAAAGCAAAAAAGCATTACTCATGTCATCATAACAGCAGCAGCAGCCACCAGGAGAAAGATTCAAATGGCCAGCGTATTTGTAAACTGCCAGATAAGCATGCATGTATGTAAAATTGGACGAGTAATTGTATACCCGTTTCTGTGCTAATGAACATTTACTAATTTGCATTTTGTACAAACTGTGTTTAAACCAACAAAAGTAGAATGAAAAGCTGTTGAAAAGCTTTCTAGAAAAAGATTACAGCATATTTTGTGACTTTAAAGGGTAAATAAGAGAATAGACAGAATAGTCTGGTAGATAAATTTGTGGACAAGTAAAATTGATCTAATTCAGCTAGATCCTATATTAGCTATGTGGGCTGTGAGATTAGAAGGATGTATTTGTATGAGTATAGTAAAAAAAAACGACAGCTATTATATAAGAACACGTTTAGATGTACATGCATGCTGACTATATAATGCATTCAATATTCTTGACTGACAGATCGATAGACATTACATGGAATTCTCATTCGATGATTATGACAACTTGATTTACATAATAATAATAACCAACCTGCACGTACGTATGCATGCATTTATTTGGAGATGAATGTTATTTTGCTCATGTTGGATATTTCTAGTTTTTATTGTACAAACTTGGTTTAGTACAACAAACAATTATTGTTTTACGCTGTAAAAAATATGGAAATTGGACACCATAACTTACACAACTTCATTCGATGACATTTGTTTTGTTAGTTGTCTGTCAGTACACAGGGAAAGAATTCAATGTGTTATTCGCCACTTTCAATTCCAAGGTCTGAGTGCCTATGTAAAAAAATTTACATTGGTATTGGAACGTTAAACTTTATTACTTTTCCCTGCTTTAACCTAAACCGTAAGCTGATATTAATTTATATTTGGTTAGAGTTAGAAATACTTTTTATCTATACGACACACATAGCACAGTGTAAGTAAAACACGTCAACCAACACGTCATATCACATGCATCTGGCAAGCACCTTTTTGAATTCTATCCACTACTCTCTCTATTGTAGTCGCTGTGTGTCTGGATATTCAACTGGACTCTGGAATGAGACTTCCAAAACGCACAGTTGCTGCCCATTTGACGACGATAATGATGATGACTAACAAAACGTTCCACATATCTAAGCAAAACAGCAACAACAATACTCCTTGCACGACATGAAATAAGCAGGCGTTAAACCAGATAGGTTGTGTTTTTCAGCGTAGGAGTAAAACACGCAATTTCTCCACTATCCTCTCAATAACATCAGGATTAAAATTTATAACGTGACTACCATTCTCAATGGATAATAATACTATATTTTTTTATTGTTGTACTACTACGATAAGCATATGGCATGAACGAGTGTTGGCATATCCTATTTTAACGTATTAATATAATGCCACGAATTACCACAGTTTTAGCACGTATTATAAAAATCATCATTGTATCGTATCATCTTCATTAGTATCACGATCATACGTTAGCGCAGCCGTTTTATTCATGTTCAGCTTCAGCTTTGTTGTGCTGCAATACTTGTATTCACCGTCATAATAATAAAATAAAATAACCTCATCATCAGCAGTCGTTGTTCCGCTCAGTAGAATAAATACAATAGATTAGTTTACTTTTGGTTATATTATATTACTTTGGAGGATTAAAACTTATTAGCTGCTGTTACTGCTGTGTACTGCGATATATGTACGTTTGTCTCTATGTATTAAGCTGCACGCGTGCAATTAATGATTTTTGCGTTAACATGATAGTTTTTTAAGTCATGCCGTTCATTTCATATTGCCTTGTTACTTACCTACAACTCAATTTTTATAACGAGATTATAGCCATTTGTACGAAAAATAAAAAATTCTTCCCTTGTGATGTGCACCTGTGCGTGCACATATTGTTGCACTTGCTACATTGCATGCAAATCAACACAAAACCATCCCATCGATCTTCTTCTGCTTAGTTTGCTTGCTTGTATGTAGCTTACGTAATAATATGCCAAGAAACAGGACCAACTTGAGGAAGTGGATAATTTTAAAAGATTGCAATCTTTACTCTTTTTCACATTATGGAGATGAGGAAAAAATGTTCCAAATTCAAAGATAGAACCTTTCAAAGCATATACATGATTAAGATATGACTAGGATCAAAATTTAAGAAAATGAAATACAGATGAAAGAATACGGGATCGTGATTATATAACCGCATACATGAAGGGCAAAAGTAGACTCGTCAACGAAATGAGAAAACTAAAAATAGCAAACAATTACTCAAAAATTAAATAAAGCATGCAAAACTTGGGCATAGAGATAGAAAGATAATTTTGTATACATGCATATATATATTTTTTTTTTATAAAAGTGTCATCAGCACATGTTTGTTTAATGCAGCCATTCAGGTTCTTTATCCGATTGCAAGGTCACAAATGGTGGTTCCAAGAAACAAGCTAATTTCTCCTTTCTGCGTATTACTTTTTCCCCTCGAAATAGGTATACGTATTTTATACTGTTATATTTATAGTTGTTGAAACAAAGACAGTTGTGTTTTAACAAACTAACAAATTCCATTCTGCATGTTGTTTATACATTTTGTTTTCTGTATTCTAAGTCAATATGCAGTTTGCGACTACACATAAAAGCAATGCTTAAAGATTTTATAGCGGTATTGCGCTTTCATTTTACTTATTCTTCAACCATCAATTTTATTCTCAATTTCATGCATATTAAAACGAGCATACATAAATCATGCAATAGAAGTAGTAAAATCCGTTTTCATTTCCTTTGCTGTTTCACCATTTGAATACTATGACAGATATAATATAGATTTCAAGTGAACTACATCTATTATTTTCTTGCTGAATTGCTTTTACAAACAAGAGCTCTGCATCTGCCTGCCTGCATGCAATAATCCATACCATTGTCATTCTTTACCCTTTTCACCGTCTATTATACAAGTCTACTTTTAGAGGCATGCCATTCACCCATCGTCAACGTTAATGAGATATTAATATGCATGCAAATATAACTGCGCACACACACTCTTGGTGATATACCTACAACTGTCTACAGATATGCTTTGCAAAAATACAATATATATATATAACATACTTAATAAAAGAAAGGGTAGATTCGGTTGTACATTAGAAGTGGAATTTTATCATCACTTTATTCATTCTTCAACAGCTTAAAAGGGAAAATATATAATATCCCTTGAAAGCACAGAGTTGCAAGCTTTTTCATAACTGTTGTTTATCCCATGTCAGCTTACCATTCATTCTTCTACAAACTCTCGCTGAACAAAGATATGTGATAATATTACAACAAAAGTGTAGTATCGCAGCAGCACTTGCTTGCTAGAAACAGAAACGGAACAGGCATTCCTGTCAGTAGTATTATTATATATTTTGTGTCATATACTCTATCCATTTTAGAAGTAGTACGGTGGATTGTGAGAATTGAGAGGATCCGATTTATACCGCACCACAATGTTTGTTGGTGGGCTACTCTTTCTTTTCTTTATTATTATTATTATTCTCTCTCTGTTAATACACCAAGCACAGCAACGCAATGCTTCAGATGAAACACTGTTGTGATTCCCTTTCAGTAGTTCAGCTCAGCTCGTTGCATGCTGGCAAGTTGAGAGAGAAAGAATAAAAATAACATGTTAAATCCGCTGGGTTATTCTTTCTTACTGAAACGTTTCACCAGCAGCGAAAACCCGAACTTTAATAATAATAAGAATAAGCTTGCACAAGCTTTATGCTCCGCAATTGTATGCCTCATTCTCTCGTAGACTGTTTACACAGGCAAAACATGGTGATCATTTCCTAGAGCTGTGTGCTTTACTGGTACCTGAAAAAAAAACTGGCAGAATGTATATCCAGTCGAGCAGGAGTATTGAGAAAGTTAAAGAGTAATAGTTGGCAATTGACTGCCACCACTTCTCTGCTACTACTGTAACAAGAACTAACCAAACCAACTACATACTACTACTACTACTGCGCTGCCAACCAAACATGTACTCACTGACTCACTACTGTTCTTATAACTGTCAATGTCATTTATGAAAGGAGGAAGGAAGGGAGAAAATGTACAAAAGAGATTTTGCATGCATGCATAAGGCACACAGGCAGAGAGATACATACAAAACTAGTTTTAAAAGGAACGACGACAACTGAAGTGAGGAATTTTGTAGCAGTATGGTGGTAAGTGGTAGTAGTGCATTGCTTGCATATAGCAGAGGATAAGCAAGACAGGGAAAGTAGGCGGATAAAAATGAACGGATCAAGTAAACTGAAAAGTAAGCTTAGTTGTTTTGGATGCGGATGAATGATATGAAAAGAACGAAAAGTGCCTCAGGATCATCTCGGATCTGGTTTCAATATCCTTGTGTTGTTATAAAATGCTTTTGCTTGTCCTGTCGTCGTCGTCGTCTTCTTCGTCGTGTAGATAATAATATTTTTATGAGGAAAAGGATTTTACTCTCGAGTGAAGTGAGAATAAGAAGAGAGGAGACGTGAATAATAATGTGGAAATCAAGATATGGTATAATATTGTTATGATGATATGCATGCGTAGTACATTGTACTTGGCGAGAGCTGAAAAGAAGTAGAGAATAAATAGAAAAATATACAAGTATTTCAGAACAGCGTATACTTGTGAGAAAAGAGTTTACAGATTATTATTATTATGGAATATCAGTATTTTTCATTTTGCTAAAAGGTTATCAGAAAAGTTTTGTAGAGAAGGATTCAGACAGTTTGTAGGTGTGCACCTGTGGTGAGATAAATGTTATATAGGTAATACTTTTAATTAAAAACCTTGTCAGTTGTATACGAATAAGCATACAAGCGTAACTAAAGTCAATATGATGGACGTTGAAGAAAGAACTGCTTCTGTGCTTGCTAAGCTGGAACTGGTGAAGGAAATAAAGTAAGAAGTTTCAAAATAATAATTATTTTTAATTATCGATATTGTAGGAAAGATAAAAGTTTATTTTTTGTTATTTTAAATAAATACACTTTTTCCTTCTCGTTAGAACAAAGACAATGCAAATGTTGAAGCTCAAGGAAAGATTGTTGGATGAGATTGAAGTAACCAGAAAGGAAGACCGTTGCTTGTCTGATTATCGCTCTGAAATGGAGATGCTCATTCAGGAAAAAATGGCCCATGTTGAAGAGCTTCGTCAGATCCATGCAGACATAAACGCGGTATGCAAACAGTAATTTAATATAATTTATCAAGTTTTTTTAGGCATGACTTTTTATTCATCCGAGCATTTAAATCTAAATATTTATTTTTTGTTGGTTTTAAATATGATACCACAAAATCAATAAACCGCTATAAAAACTATTTTTGCTAAAAGTGCAGTTTTAATTTTGAGCAAACTTATTTCTCCCGTCTCAGCAGGTTGTTTGATCAGCTTCCACCGACATGGACTCACACTCAGCCACCAAGGGAAGAGGTTATGCCCGGCATATCATATCCGCAACCACCCTCTGCAACACAGGCTGCGGCTGCAGCGTTCATTATGAGTCAAAGTCCACTTGCTCTAATGCAGTCAGCAGCTAAACCAGAGCGTCCACAGCCACCACACATACCACCACATCCTACAGGTCCAACACCAACGTTTAGGTAAATTCAATTTACTGTTGATTTAAAATTAAAATAAAGTATATAAATGGAAGTAACGCAAGATGATAATTATACCAATTGCAAATCTTTTGTAGACAACAACCTCCGCCAATGAAATCCTGCTTGTCTTGTCACCAACAAATTCACCGAAACGCTCCAATCTGTCCTTTATGCAAGGCAAAGTCTCGTTCCAGGAACCCAAAGAAGCCAAAAAAGAAAGACTGAAGTTTACCCATTCCCGCAAAGGGATTAAAACGACATTTTTAAGTTACACTTTGCACTTTCGTTCTCGGTTAAGCGATTATATTTAAATGCTTAATTTTACTAGTAGTTATTATACCATCATCCTGCAGAATCGAAATGTAGTTACCAACTATTTTTACCTTTTTACGCACATACACACATACAGCCTAACAAATTAGAGTTACCAAAATTCACTGTAGAGAGAGCAGAAACAACGGATTTTAAAATTTTCTGAATTTGAATGTGAATTTACAATTTCAAACTTTTGGTGGCTGGGTTTATAGCTTTTCATGGATTAATAGTTATAATAGAACAGAGCACAAATACAAAATGTATTATTAAATAAAGTAGACTACACAGTATTTAATAATATGTAATATATACAAAAGTTTTATAAAAATTTGTTAAAAGTGCATTCCAGCAGAATTGTATCGTTTTTGTATTCTATGAACTAGATAATGTGGTAAATTGCGGGGGACACATTAGACAGCGTGTGTAACAAAATGATGATAAAAATTTACATGGCACACCTTAGGCATATATGCCAATTAGTATTAGAGAAATTCTAGTGTCAAGTTAAAATGCACGTCAAACGTGACTTTCAATTCATTTAAAAAATGAACTATGTATTTATGAATAGATATTATAAATGATAAGGTGCCAAACGGGAACGCAGATGTCAAATAGGAAAAGTTGTTAAATTGCAATAAATATACAAAAAATGTACTATTCTACTGAGTATACTTAAAAAATTATGCCATATCATCTCTTAAATGTTAGATTAATGAGTTACTGTTCACGGCGTACTCAGCCACATGAGTCTTCATCGTATAAATCAGAAATATTAGAAATCAGCAGAAAATTCTCTGATAGTTACCGTAGTTCTGTTTCACTGCAATTTCCAGTGTGCCAAATTAAGCAAAAAGATAATGGTTACATTAATAGGCAAAATACCTAGTAGATACAAAAAATGCACAGCATTAAATATTACAGTAAGAATGGTGTACAACGGAAGCTTTTTACAGTATTAAATATAATGGTATTATTATTACAATGAGGTTTAAAGAAAACGCAAGCTATAAAATATATTATTTGTTTACTGCATAAAAACC
>JAHZMT010004010.1:0-24081 GCA_027743785.1 Sinhomidia bicolor
AATGAAGAGGCATGACAGACAATATACAGGGAACGGCAATAATAATAATAATTTTCATAATATATTCATGGATGACTATGCTAAGAAGAAGAACAAAGTTCTTTGCACTACTGTTGTGTTGTGCTGCTGAGTGACATCACAAGAAAAAAAACGTTGCAGAAACAGAAGCGCCAATAACTGAATCATGTGTATGAATGGTTAAATCCAATAATTCTGATGACCAAGACGCTGTGAATGGGAAAAAAATGGGCTTGACTCTAAAAACTCTTCGTTAGTTTGAAATCTACACACATCCATTATTAATGACAAAATCGCACCAAAACTGCCCCATTCATTGAATCGCAATTCTCTTACATGCACATACTAGCTACTGTAGAATAGCCAATGTATAATGTGCAAATACCACTGACGGATGGATTTGTGATCAATTCCTGATTAAACGCTGTGTTTTGAATGTCGCTAATAAAATGGCGTTTCATGTTTCATGCTGCTTTACTTTTCTCGATTGCATCTAACTTTGTAAAATGAACTGCCATAAATAAATAATATGGATGTGTACTCCTTGCGCTCAACAGAAATATTATTATTTTAAAGGGAAAGGAATGCGCTGTGTAGTATTTATGTGCTTTTAAGAGAGAAGAGGAAGAGAGAGAGAGAGAAGATTCCCATTAAACACAAGTCATCCTCATCAAGAAAATCAGTGCTTCCTGCTGACTGCCACTACTAAAATATAAATAGGTATATATATATACCGCAACCGCATACCTCTCTCTCTCTCTTTCCCTCTCTCTACCTATCTATACCTGCGATTGATGCTCATCGGACGTCGGATTACCATACCATGAATAATATATAAAAAGAAACACTTTGCTTACTATTTGCAATTCTTTTCTTCGTCTTTATTGTGTGCCTACACTGAACGTCTACCAAAGTAAAGGCCACGCACATGCCATGCCAAAAGAGGGATATTGACGGATGAAAGATGATCATCAAAGGTAATTTGCTACATGTCATGAATCTACATTATCATCTTCAACTTGAATAAATGTTTTATTGAATATCAAACAGTAAATGTGCCTGTTGTGTGTAATAGTTAAAACATTTTTAAAAATCTCTTTTTTTCTTCAATACAAGGGCACCTCCTCTAGGTACGCACCGATGTTGCTTCTTTCTAACTACGTGATTGTAATGGGAGGTCATGTCAAATGTACACATAAGCATCCAGATTGTAGACAAAAAAGTTTATGCTAATACTCAATCCAATCAGTATCAAGTACATATGTATGTACATTCATCTATTTTAAATATACCAGATATACCAACCAGCATCCTAGTGCTAAAAAATGCCTTGTAACAAAAATTGCAAGTTGATTACTTGCTTTTGGCTAAAATGCGATTTTGATTCTCGGTACTTTATCATTAAATCTCATCAAATCGAAAATTCCATTTATTGCACTACCCACGTTCACATTATTGTATTTTTTTCTCAACGTTCGTTCTCCCTTTTTTGCTTCTGTTTAAACTGTCATCTTTTGACTGCGTGTATGTATGTGTGTATGTATGTATTTATGTATAGTAGGTACTCTTTTTTTCACTTGTCTGTGAACAAGTTCAAATATTTTTAGGTAGCAATATAAGCGATTGTGGATAACATAAAGCACAAATCCATCATCATGAATAAAAAAATCACAGTGAAATCCTGCTGTTTCGTACATAGATCTCATCTATTTCTCTCTCTCCGTGTCCATTTTACCATTCTTTCATATTTTAAGATTCTTATTTTTTACTCTGAAGCAGAAAATATAATATCATGGATTGAACACTCGAAAAAGGTGAGTGAGACAAAAATATACACGCTCAGTATAAAATTGAATGATGTTATACACAGAAAATGAAAAAGGTGGGATCACACATCCCTCTGTACACATGCATTATTCACAGCATCAGCAGCAGCAGGAGCTAATGCTCCTCGGAATTCATTGTGGCCAAAAAGAAAGAAGAATAAAAAAAGACGCAAGATTAGAGCGAGAGACAGAGATGATTTTAGTATTTAGCGATGCATACCTGATTAGTATTACATGTTTTTTATGCATCTCTCTCTCTTCTCTCTCTTTCTTCGTGCAAAAAATATGATTTTGAACAACAATGCAGCATTGTAAACTCTTCAAGTTTATGTTATTAATAGGGATAAAAATAGGAATGATACGGCTGGTGCACACATGAAATCTGACAAGCCCTTTCGAACAAGAGGAAAAAAAATTCTCTACAGCAGCAGCAGACGAAGAAGAAAAAAGAAAAAACGAAATAAGACACGGTAACACATCATCATATTGTGTACTGTTACATGATCATTTCTTTCATTCTATATAATGTGATCTTTACATTAATATATTCATATTTGAAAACGTAGAAGATAATATGCAAACGTTCTCTGTGTATGTGTGGAATCACAGCTTTCCAAGAAAACATGACATGAGAAATGCTCAGTTTTTTCAACTTGTACATGGATATTTATTATGTAAACTGGTGAGGAGGATAATGGTGCTTATAAATGCACATTTCAGGTGTTGTTTTTGTAGCTTACCATTATTATTTTGATATTCGGAGGAAGGAACAAAATATCTTTTGTGTACCATCTCTTTGTATGTGAGACAGATTTACACTACCTTTTCTACATAATATACACACACAATATATACATATATACGTTACAACAATAGCCACACATCATATTTATGCGTTTTCATCACTTTTTTTCACTTGTAAGACAACCCCTTGTAGTTGGAGCTTATTTCTGTACTGTCCAAATTCTTGCGAATCCGTGTGAGCACGGTGAAGATATGAGAAGTGATTTTTTGGTGGGCTTTACCTCTTCTTTTGAGCTACATGAGGGACAAGCCAATGAAAAGGAGAATGAGCGTCTTCCTTTTTTTGCGCTTCTTCTTCATTTTCTACAAAAATTTTTGACGTGTGCTGCTGTTGCGTTGATGTGATGTTGCTGCTGCTGCTTTTGTTGTTGTTGTTGATGATGATGATGATGATGATGTGAGGCATGCTCAGTTGTCTAAAGAAGGTAAGGAAGAAAAAATAGGGAATATTGCACGATTCTTCTTACAAGCTGATTATTGATGTTGTGAGATACTTTATGTGCATTACCTGCTCTACTCTCAAACGTAACTTGTACAGTCAGCCAGACAATTCACTTGTATACTAACAACAACAATAATTTCCTATCATCTTGTAGTATAACAATGGCAGAATAAGACACGCTACGATTCCAACAAACACCTAATAAATATATTTATAAATTGCATAATCGCTACCGATACGTTGTATTAATAGGCTGCTTGTTTAAAAAGTACAGGATTTCGGGATGATGATGATGATGATGAGACGTGCGTTGTAAGTTGAATCTTGATAGGCTGTATGATGGAATATGTAAAGGGATGCACGAGCATTACTAAACGATTTTGTTTTGTTTCTTATTGTGCCCCTCTCTACCTGTATCATAATTTTTGATGGGTTTGCAGCGTCTCCAATGTTAATAATTGTTTCTCGCTGCCTGCCATTTTTTTTCTAATTTTCTCAAGTAATCATCAACCTATCACCATCACATTGTGTACCTGTTGGAGTAAATCAAAAAAAAGAAGTTATACTTAAGCATACATTTTTATTATTCTATAAAGTATAATGTATACTTGTGCAGATCCTAATCATGATCGTCACATCATCAGCAGCAGCAAAAACGCGATTCAATAACATTTTTGAACAGGTAGACATGGACATACATACACATATAGTCTGACACCACCACCATCACCGCTGCAAGTAGTAAAATTGTGTTTATCTGCAGAGAAGAAGAGATGTGCTACAATATTGAGTCCTACCACCATTATTTGTTACGCAATAGCCAATAAACGACTATTTTGTGGGAATAATAAGAAAAGATGAACAAGTGGTTGACTGACTGCTGGTGTGCTGCCTGGTGCTGTCTGTCAAGACAATAATACCAAGATTTAATACTGTGATGATGTTGATGAAGAGGATGCCATATATCTGATCCCTTCTTTGAGAAGAAGACGAAAAGAAAAAAGATTTTCTCATTTAAATTTTTATGAAAAAGGATTTGCATGTAAAATTAGTAATTTCTTCAAATATGAGACGCATGCTACTACATCATCATGATTTTTATGATTTTCTTTATCCACATATACAAGCCATTAGGTATACAAGATAATATATTCATTTGTTGATTGTAGCAAGTGATGAGGGATTGACATGGAACAGCAGGAGGTTGAGTAATTAAAATGATTTTTTCGTTTACGTTAACTATAACCAAAATGAAAAACAGTTGGTGTTGCTTGATTACTACTTTAAGAAGTGGGTTCTTTTGGGAGGATATAATAATAATAATACCTACAAAAAATAATATTATAATCTATTGATTGGAATTAAGAGTGAGGCAAGAGCAAGAAAATTGTTTTTAATCATTAATATTTTTCTTAACATGTCGATCGTTTTATTATTATGACTATTATTAATATTATTATTATTATTTTCGTCGATGAAGAATAAAATTCCTTTTAAATATTATGCCTCTCAACTCATTAGTTTATTATAATGTTACACGTACATAGATGAAAAGACAATTCTGTGATAGATCTCGTAAATAACTTATTATATGAAAAAGCAATAATAATAATAATAGTAATACTGCTTCTATAATATACTGTTCGACATAATTCGTCATCTTTACTCTCCGTATTTTACTTCTTTCCAAAGTACTAAAAATGCTATTAAATTAGCAGTAAAGCCAGCTTTTACAGTCAAATTTCAAGGCAATGCTGACTATAAAGTTAGTCATTATACACGCATCTTCTACATACATACATACATGTGCATTCTAAATTGCTAAAAATTACCAGATAGCAAAATATCATCTTTTGTGAAAATTTGCGGCGACATCCCTTTTTAGATATTATTATGCTCCGTACACAATGCACGAATAACGAATATAACAATTTATTCATTTCATATTTTTTATGCGCATTGAAGTAAATCTATTTCCTTATGATATAAATGGCCGTTTTATTGATAGTAAATTTTTGTGCATCTTTAAAAAAATGTTATTTTTGGTTCGTTCTCTCAAGTCAGCAAACATTAAGCGGGTGAGGTTACACAAATGAATATCAAACCGACGAAATATAATACATAGAAAAACCTATTAAGCTAAACTGTATATATCTATCAAGGCAAGCTTGATAATAGCACAAATGTTAAAAAGTATGACAATACAGCAGCAGTTGCATTTAACAAACAAAAATTCATATTCAAAAAAGAATCCCGGTGTCTCGTCACTTTAAAAAGGACCTTTTCCGCCTGCCGCCGCCAACAACATCCGAACAGAAATATTTATTCATTTCACTTGAATTTCATTTCCACTATTCCTCTCCTCTTAAAAAATATTACGCCGATGCAGAGTGGTAAAACACATTATTATATTATGAAAAATAAAAAAGGGAAAAGAAAGGGTTGAGTCGTATTTTCCTTCATCCTCCTCATCATCATGCAGCAAAAAATACAGAAGGAGTTGCATGAGAAATTTATAGCTAAACCAAATTACATTACCATCCGCATTCAATACGTTGATATACATACACGGACGTACGTATTTTTAAAAAATCCAATATACCGTTTTTTACACGATGACAATATTTTTGTATTTTTAAACCGAGAAGCAATCATAATAATAATAGTAATGAGAATACATATTGGAAATACATATGCAATAATAATAACAGTAAGAGGGACAAAATATGTACAAGTAAAATGTGGTAAATAAAAATAACGCAGAGGAATAAACAAAAAAGATTCTCTTGTGATAGCCGGAGTGATAGTATATGTGTATAGATCTTCTAACTTGGGATAACTGTATGCTACTGTAAACCCAAGTAGGAAAAAATAAGTCCCGACAAGATCAAAATATTTTTCTGTCGATAAATGCATTTCATGTGATGGGGTAAGTAAATAGATTCAAGATTCATTACACTGTCGAGTAAATCTTTTTAATCAAAACTCCTAACATCAATACTTTTTGAATGCTTTTTATAATAACATATAAAAATGACACATTTGTGTAATCCTTTCAACTACTAAAGTAAACTATTTTAGGATAATTTATCTAAATCTTAATAATAATAATAATGCTTGGCTTGCGTATGTAATAGAGGCAAAAAAATTGTTTTTCATGGATATTCGGAAAGGCAGTATGGCATGGAACCTTAAATGAAAAAGGGCAACATGCTTCTTGTCATTGTATGTAAATTCGTTTTTTTCATGCAAAACTAAAGTAGATATGCAATAAGGTTTTTTTTTGCTTGCTTTGCAATTGTGTTGCTGCTGCGGCTGTATTTTGGTTTAAAGTATTCAGAGGGAGTGAGAGAGCTTTGCAGTTGTAAAGTGTACGTTTGGGGATGTTTGCTGACGCTGCTGCTGCTGCTTAGCGCACTAGCTCTCAGATCAACGAACAATACAATGCCATGCAAATGTTGGGTTTGACGTACAGGTTGGCTTTTTTGCCTCTATGATGATGATAACATAATAGTGTAGACCTCAGAATTTGTTTCTTGTGAAGGAGTATCGCCAGTAGCCAAGCTTGAGTCGAGCAGTGAGCAACACTGTACTTGTACTCCTCCGTCGCTTGTTGTTGAAAGAAAAGTACGTGTGTACATGTTATGGACGCATGTGGCTTTTTATAAAAGCGTTTTTTTGCTCCTTTTATTCCGTTCTCTACAATAATAATCACAGTAATTCATTAAGTGAAAGAAAGGGTTGATGATGTGATGTGTGAACTGAGGAAGCAAGCAGCTAACCTACAATACATTTTATATTGTTTGCTAGTTTTACCGAATCTTCATCATTAGCATTTAGTTTAGTCATAGCAGAAAAAGCATTAATGAAGTGTGCAACAAAACTGTCTTTAGAACGTTTTTTATATATCTCTCTTTTTCCATGTAATCTGCAAACATTACACGCATGAGTTGGTTGAGTGATGAACATGTGAGTGGGTATACATACATATATATATATGGTGATCCACTATAGCGGCAACAGCAGCAGCGTTGTGAAAGCTAGTGCTGCTACTGTAAACTTTTCCACTTGTTTCACTTGGCGGTGGTGCATGCAGTAACTAGTGTTTTTTGGGTGAAAAAAATTCTGAGATTGCCCTCATCAGCAGGAAAAAGAAAGGCATATGCCATTGTCGTCCCAAAATTGGGGAAAAGCTGTTGGATTTCATTTGGATGAGTGTGCTTTGTGTTTAATGTGTGTTTTTTTGGGAAGTAAAACACGCAAAAGTAACCACAAAAAGGAAAACCCATCTTCATCACCAGCAAAGCTGAACAAAGACAGGGAGAGAAGGTTTTGAGTAAAGCTTGTTCGTTCAGTCAGTGGTAACTTGATACATGTCGGTCGGTATGTTAAAGAGCCTGCTTTTTCCACATAATAAATTACAGTAATTCATCTTTAAAAGACAGGGAAGAATATTTTTTTATACTTTTGACACTGATGATATATATGCTCAGGATATTTGCATAGGGATTAAATACTACAAAAATTAAGTGGAACTGCCTTGTGTGTGAACATTGAACTTACAACAACTGCATATATGCCTATTTTGAATTTTTAGCCTTATATTATCGTGTTCTCTATATAACTAAAGAAGTGCACTCATGTATATGTAATTCATTGTGATTTTAAAGTGTCTTACAAGCAAGATGAATACGAAATTGGACAAATTTAAAAAAATAAAATATGTTTAGCAATTTTGAATATTAAATATTCGCAAGAATTATTGAAATTAAAATTGAACTGATAAAAAGTGTCAACACAAGTGATATTTTTAGAATTTACAATTAGAAAAAACAACATATCTACCTAAAAAACAGGAAACTTTCAGTCTGCGTAAATTTACATATTGAATTTCAAATCCGAACCATAAGAGGGAGAGTAGTTCAAACAGAAAAAACATGTTTTTTTGCGACACTAAGCAGTTCAACTACACACTAACTTGACACTTATGAATTGTTGTATTCGCTCAGAGAAAATAATAAATATGAATTTTTTACTGTTGATTTTTACTCAACTCCATAAAAATATCCACAAAAGTGTGAATTAGTTATAAAACTAGATTTATGCTGGTGATACAAGCTAACATTATGAGAACATGAAGATACGATATATACATTTGCGTGTTGTTCCAAGTACAATATATGTAGTAGGTAATGCAATGCAATAAGCAATTGTGTTTGGGATAACGTGAGACAAGCGTAAGAAAAAAGTGCGTTTACACAGTGCGTAAAACGTTGCTGATAATGAGCGTAGAACCCGTCCATTATTATTAGTTTTATAGAAAAACTCAAGCGGCAATTATATAACCAGTCTCAACTCTACTTCTTGTTCTTCTTCAGTGCTGTGGCAGCACAGTGTAGTCAAGAGTAAAGTACTGTGACTATCTTTTTAAAGCCCTCAATATATTACGATTAAATGTGTGTGTGTGTGTGTGAGTTAAGCACTAAACTTTGTTACATACGATTATAATAACAACGACATCATGGTTAGAGTATAATGGTATGCATTTTGTTTCCCCAGCTTCCGGTCATTTGCATATCAGGAATACAATAAAACTTGCAAGGTCCAGCTAGAACGAAAGAGAGAGTGAAGCAGCTGGACTTACCTTGTTCTTTTTTTAAAAAAAATATAATATTGGACCTCAAGTAAACATCGAAAAGGAAATACATTTTTTTCAAATAAAAACGAATTATTCTACTATTTCATATGGTGAAGTGTTATGGTATAATATTATTTTTAAAAAAGACATGTATACTTTATAAACGTAACAAAGTAATTCTAAAAAAATATACGACAAGAGGAACAGTGTAATAATAGTAATGATTATTATTGCATTGAATGAAACTTTCATTGCCTTATATATGTTTTCTTGACTGAGAAAAAAAACTGTTGACCAGTTGTTCTGGCTGCTACTATTTTTTTGAGACGTGGCCACTCAACAAGAGAGGAGACCCACACCAAAAGCCAAAACAACATAAAGTTTTATATTTGATCACCACCACCAAAAAGACCAACCATTATTATAACAGGTAAGTAAAATTTAGAAACAGAAAGGACACGATGGCTATTATCAGACTTTTATCGAAAAAAACTTTTTTTCTATTGCTTATTACATTGCTTGTAGTTGTAGTAGCAGTAGATAATATGAATGTATTAAAAAGGGAAAAACAGCCAAAAATAAGAATAGCCTTAGAAGTAAAAAGACCACAATGGGACGAGTAAACATAATATTTTTTATATACGCAAACACGACGATGATGATGGAAGGTGGGCACCAGCTCAAAAAAATAAAGTAGCTGTATGGCAAGTCATGGGACGATAAATATGCTGATGACGATAGTTGGTTCTACGGAAATCCATGGAATGGGAAATGAGAAAGTAAAGTGCCTCCGTCGACGGACTGAATTATTGTCTCACCTGAATTGAATATAAATTAGTTTACATTCAAGAGAGAGAGAGAGAGAGGGACAACGCCATACATTGTACTTGTACACATATTGTATTGAGTGTGCATAAATGCAAGTATAAACTGGTGTACATATACAGTTTCAAATATTCCATTAACAATATACAGGCAAAGTTTTACATACGTTATATCTTTTATTTAAAAAAGTAAAAATGTATACTATTATCCACTACTGCTGCTGCTGCTGCTACCACCATCATCGTCATCCGATTGCACTGCCCAAAATATGCATATTATTATGATATAAAAAAAACTTTAACCCCACTTTTTTTCTGCTTCTATTTTACCATTTTTTAACAATATTACATGGCAATAATAATCATCGTCATCATCATCATCATCTCTACTGAAACACGTAACGTAACACACGGTACTTCAAAAGCATATTACTGTCCAAAAAAGTGGTTCGTTAAAAATTTATAAGTTTGCTGTATATTTTATACATTTTTACATTGTATTTCTGTTCTTTTTTTCATTATTATGATTTTTGTGTGTACGAATGGACGACGATTAGCATTCTTGCTCTGCCAGGAAAGAAAAAAAAACAACTGTATGAACAACAAAGACAAAAGATGTGCGAGGAAAACAGTATCTATAAAAAGCGTGTGCTTTTGCAAAGTAGGCATAAATGAGAAGAAGTGAATTAATATAAGTATGTAAACCTGATATGATAAAAAACTGAGTACTTTTTAATGGGGCAGCTGGCTCAATTATTATCTTAATTTCGGGGAATAAGTTAAGAAGGCAAGCCGACACCAAAAGGATGAAATCTGCAGGGAAGAAAGATTGTAGATTATCGGGTAGCAAAACCATTTCTGCTGCGTGCAAAATAAGTAACAAAAGTTAAATTGAATAATAATAATAATAATAATGTGTTTGCCTTTTCTATACTGATATTTTCTCTCTTGGATGCATGCTCGGTCCTTTTTTCGTAACAAAAATTGTAAAAAAGAGACAACCTGCTTCTGTTGGGTTTATGTATTGGGCTGCATGTCATTTTTGCAGATTCTATCAATTTTCCTTGAATCAAAAAAAGAAAAAAGTTTTGCTGTTGTTAAACTTTCTATAAAGATGTCTTTGAAGATGGTGTCGTGTATATACATTCTGCTATTCGTGAAACACGTGCGTGCCCTCCACTAAAAAAATTTCTTGATAGAAAAAAGGTCTTTGTTGCCCATACATAAAAAATAAAAATACATTTCCGTTGTTGAAAAATTTAGATAAAGGGAAAAATTTGAATTGTTGAAATGACTGATTTTGACTTGTGAATCCAATTGCAAAATAGGGTTATGTAAGGTTGGTAAAAATTTCAAAACTCCATATGACTGTATAAATAATCACCTTGCTCATTTTGTCCATTTCGCACTTCCTTTACTACAAATGAAATCTGTCTAAATTCTGAATTTGGGGAAAATATGTGAATACTAAGCCAATCACATGAATCATTTTCTAGAGAATCGGCAAAATTCCTTTTTAAATGTGTAATATTTGACGTCTTGTTCGAGTAGAATGCTAATGAAATGCAAAAAGTTTAAACGTCACTGTACTCAGATATCCCTAGAACAAAACCAATCTTCATTGATAATCTGACATTGACGGTTTTGTTTGAGCTTTAGCATTTTACCATGCCTCTTTGTACATACGTTTAACCGTGAAAGTCAATGAATTCTGTTCCGCCAGCAACATACAAAAAACGACACGGAAAAGCCACTGTACTCATTCCCTCGTGCTAGTCAAGCTTATAACCGCCTTCATTACGCATTCTGATAAGTTGACACTGCTGGTTTTATCGTACAACCCAATAAAAATCCGTCACATTAAACACGTACGACATGGATAGGTATGCTTGCGAACAGATTATTATCATCATGACCATCATTGTCAAGTCGCTAGTTTTCAGTTTTTTCCAATCGTTTTCAAATTATTGTTCAACATAAGAAGTGGATTCTTTCCGTTAATAATAATGACAAAGTGCTCCCCTTCTTTTGTCTAAAAAAACTCAATGCATAAAATATTATGAAAAAATGTCCAATAGTCTTTCAGGCTTTGGTGATAAACCATGCTAAAAATTTATGAGATATTGTTTTTTTGGTTACGCGTGCACTGTGCATAAATATTAACATATTATTGTACATTTACACAAGTTTTCTTGTTTTTTTTTTGGTTCCTCCGTGTTCACCTTAAGTACCTCGGTGGTATAATAGTCGTACATACTTTCTTTTTTTATTTATATTCATGTTAAATTGGATTGGTTTTTGGTCTTTGCGTGGAACACCCCGATTGAACAGAGACGAAATCGGGCATAATTAAGCCTCAAACATTACATTATACATAAAATATGACGAAAAAAAGCTGTAAGTATTCTGTACAAAATAAAACTATTACGGAAGTTGAGTTGAGAGGAAAGAAGTAAGCGTATTCAACCAACCACTTCGGAAGACGTATAGGTTGTGCTATGTGCCTGTCGCATTGGCTTAACATTTTCACATCATTATCAATGCTATTAGCGTTATTGAAATTGGCAGCGAAAGACTATCTTATCTTTTAAAGTATGAAAGGAAATCTAAAAAACAAGTACATATGCATACCTACTTACTTATACTGCCATTGTCCCTTCCCACCTATCGCCAAATTCAGGTAAAAACTCAGGTAGCATAGTACACACACAACAATAAAAAATTGAATGACCAAACGATTGAATACGATAATCAGTTTTTTACTAATATCAGCAGAGTATTTTAGCATCACAGAACTGCTAATAATAATAACCATAAGAAAATGTTGATTCCATGTACACATAAACGATAAACGGAACAAAAAAACTACATGAAATTGAACAAAGAAAAAAAAGTTCATGTATATACACACAGCTTTACAACAAACAAGAAGTTCTCATTACATATTCAACAAAAAAAATATATTACAACAGCATAAACCTTTTTTTTTGAACACTTTATATAACTATAGGATATATGTAGTACGCATAAAAAATACCCAGCAAAAACTCACTATTTTTCACCTGAGCTCAACTCTTTTTTTTCCTCTCTCCTCATTTCCAGGAGAAGCGTACATTATTAACAGCAATATGGCACTTTAAGTTTATTAGCATTTTGTCGAAACGAATGTTTCCCTACATTATTCATCATCATGAAACGCCAATGACTATACTATTCTAACTGCCTACTACTCTTTCACATATCTCTATAATATACCAAATAATAATAATAATCATAACCATCATATCTCACGAAGCAAGCAAAGCTTGCGTTTTTTCTTTTATTTTACCATCATTTTTTTCAAATAAACGCAGCTATTCCTAATACATATTCGTCGTAATATTATGCATGAAGTACATGTTAATAACAGCAAAGTGGTATGCATGATGGGGATTTATATAGTTTTTTTCTGATATTCGTTTTAATATTCATGCCAATATATGGCTTTTGCTCCTTGTGTTTTTTTGTCTCCGTGCTAAATATACCAAAACTCAAATAGAAAATTTTTACCTGTGTCTCTTCTCTTCTAACAGTAGTAGTAGCAGCAGCAGAAGGAAAAAAAAGAAACTCATTATTTTTTCGTGGGAAGTAAGTGGTTCGTCAGCAAAGCGGCATTTTCTGTAGGATTTTCTCGAAATGAAAAAAACAACGGATATTTGTATGTATACATATTAGCCATGCATGAATAAAAAAATGTTAAAAGTAGGGAACATTTACGGAACACTTTATTCAGAATATTTTTACGGAAATATTACGTACTATTTATATATGCATTTCAAAAGACGAAATGCATATATGTATGTATGTGTAGTTGCGTGTCCTTCCTCCTTTTTCCTTCCTTCTCCACTTTTTTTCCAGGTGTTGTTTTTACAAACAGCAAAAAAAAACCCTTAAAGCCCTGCAACCATGTATGTTTGTATGTATATTTTTCCCTAACCAAATGTACTTATGCATATGAGGTGGTGAGAGTGAGGAAGATGATGATTATTACGAAATTATACGAGGAAAAAAATGTATCAAATATATAAAATAAAAAGGGTTGAGAGGAAAGTGAAATAAGTAGTATTTATTGGATTCTGCTTGGGGCAACATGTGATGGAAAAAAAGGTATTTTAGGTGAGCTTTGACACTCGTCTGGTGTGACTAAGAACGTATAATAAGTAAGCGCACAGGTATAATCAAATGGGAAATTTATGTAGGGGAGAAGGTAAAAAAAATAATGCAAACAAAAGCAGATGACATTCTTCAGCAGTTTACGTCTTTCTGCTCTTACCTAACTCTCAGCCTGGTTGGTATGTGTGTGTGTGTGTATATAGAGTCAATAGGTAATACCTAGTTACCTAGCTGTGTGGTGGTGGTGATGGTGGTGGTGGTGGCAGGGAGCATGAGACAACCTGAGGTGAAATATTAAACAAGTACTTTTCTGTTTCACTCTCGTTCAATCATTTTGAAAAGCTTGTCTCTGTATGACTAATATTACGTGTCATGTACGTTTCTACATAATGTATTTTGTCGGATGTTGAAGATATTAACGGTTATGCGTATGAGTGCCTATAATATACGAGGTGAAATTTCAAGTAGGTAGTATAATAATGCTCCATGTGGTGCATATTTTTTCTATTTCTTGCAAAAGCCTCAAAAATATTTAATCTCGGTATAAAATCTTTACTTAACTTCCCATCTTACAAAATTATATTTTTCAATGGCAATAATTGTGGTCGTAATGAATAATAATTTGGTTGGGCTATTGTTTCGTAAAATTTTAAAGGAAGCAGAGAAAAAATGTTTTATTGCTCAAACCCATGAATACATTTACACTCGTTATACTTTTCTCTTTTTCTTTTGCATTTTTTTGCCTGAATCCAAGATCCAAATCTGTGGAAAACGGTGTTGTAATGAAAAATAAAATACAGCTTTAAAAATAATATTATGCAGCTTTTAACCAGGAGAAAAACTATTCTCGTTCTACAGAATAAGCAAAAAGTAAAATCCCAAATCACTTGTTTTCCTATAATTATTTTTTTTGGAACTTTGCTCGTGTTCTTTTAAATGTGATATATGGAACATTAGAGGGCCAAAGGCAATCGTCACAACACAAAAACACAGTAACAAAAAGCCATAAAGTATTAAAATGTGTTTGGTCAGTTGGAAGTATGACATGAAATAAAATAGAAAGGGAAAGGGTCAGCCAAGAGAGAGAGTGCTGGGTTTTTCTGTTCGTTTTTTAAAAATATTTTTACTTTTTAGCATAATGAATTACCTCCTCCAGCTCTTGAATTAGGAACGTTGCCGTTTTCCATATATTTTCATTTTCACAGAGTATATATTTTAATGCGCACATGACATTTCAGCATTATGCACACACGATGTCAAACAAAAAAAAATTGGGTGAAATATACTGCTTTTCCCCTCTGGAGTTGAAACAAAATCACGAAAAATTTTAATTGTCAAAGAAAGAGAATAAATACGATATATACGTACAGCACAGGTGAAATCTTGTATACGTTGGAAGCGAAAAAGAAATGAAACGAAATATCCTCTTTAAGGATCCATAAAACGAGCCAAAGTAGCTCATGAAAGGTTTATTAATAATAATGATTATAATAATTCACAATAATAAAAAACACATACATAAACCTTTTTTCTGAGTAATTATTATTACCAACCTTTGTATTTATTTACTAATCAAAACCTCTCTTCTCCGGTCTCGGAGAAAATGGCATGATTTTCTGGTTGATCGTGCGATCACGAGAACCGTCCTTTCGACCAAGAAGTGAAAGATTTTCGAGTGCCGAAATAATCCTAAAGTCTGTGCTAGCTTGTGCATCTGTAACATAAATTAGGCATTTGTGCTTTTTCGTAGTGGCGTGGTTGTCGTGTTGGCGGAGCAAGAGAGAGAGAGAGAGAAAGAGTCAAGTTTATTCGTGCCTATTTATGTTGCAATTTGATGCAAGCCTCATTATACTGACCACTGTTATTACTACAAGTTTTGTTACTGTGAACAAGAACCACACACAAAAGTGGTAGTCTTGTGCTTGAGTGAGTTTGTGTGTGTGTGAAAGAGAGACAGTGTCATGATATCCCTCATGATAATAATAATATCATGTTTGGATAATAATTGTAGGTTTGCACTCCATTTTAAACAAAAGTGCATAGCACTTGTGTATGCATGCATCATCATCACCACAGCCGCCACTTTTTTCTGTGTTGAAAAGAAATCAACATTTGCATTAATGTATCAGGCGAGAATTTTTATATCTACTTACCTAAGCTGCTGATGTTTTCTGCTGTAGTATGGACCCCTGAAACTTTATGACGTAGGTAGCAAAGTGAAAAATAATTCTTGCTTTTGTACAAGTACATATATACCTACATCCATATGCATATGCATTCACATATTGTGTGTTCATGTGCTCCGTGGCGGTGCTTAAAAGGTCGGCTCTAAACGTGTGTCCCATGAGTTGCACAAGTCGTTGAAAAGGGAAAATTGTATTTATTTTTTGAGACTGGAGACACGGGTCGATCCTATGCGTGATGATAAGCTTGTGTTCACACCTCCTCTCTTTCCTTGACTGATCTCTTGTTTGCGTTCTTCAACTTTCTATATACTATATGCTATATATATATTCTGTAATTTGATTAATGAAAAGTTCTGTCGCAAATAAACGCTTTAAATACATATACTTACGTAGGCATTTATGTAAACCATATTATATATATATTTAGTACGACATGTTGAAAAGGTGAAATAAATAAAATTGAAAGTTTTAAATTATAGCAGTAATACGTAATATACTATTGCAGTCATTTTTTTGCACAAAAGATCATATCAGTAGTTTATGATAGGCACTATCGAGATATAAATATCTTGATGATGATAGGTACAGCTGTAAGGAAGGATGTGTACGAAATACCTACTTTGACATTCTTTTCTTTTGTGTCTTTTTTTCGACCAGCATCGCAGCATAAAGATCTAAAATGTCTGTAACATGTTTCTTCAACTTCACTCTCTTCTATACACTATCACTCTCATCCACTTTCATCGCACATTTCATTTTCGCTTTTTTATGATGGTGACAAATCAACAGCACTGATATTTTTACGTGGGAGATGGGGCAATCGCTTCATATGATTATCATATTTTATGCAAACTATCTTCTTAGGTCAATTCTTTCGAACTGAGTTTCTAAAGTCGGGCAGATGTTTTAAAGGTAAAAAAAGTTAAAAATTTTCTCTCTCCTTCAAAACTGAAACTGATATCTACACAACATCCATATCGTTAATTTTTTCAAGTTGTTTAGCAAAAAAGAATGACACATCTAATTGTAAAATCTGTAAGATTTACCTTGCCTTTATACGAATACGTATACATACACCACAGAATTTCTTATTACCTGCTGGTCTTATGTAAAAACGTTTTTAGGTTAACCTCTCATTAAAATTTAAAATGTTTGCCGGCGATTGCATATATGACGACCGTATATTATGTGACCTTACTATTATAGCCGTAGATTTTTTTTTGGATATTGCTACTACTGACAAGTTTTAAAAAATCTTTCAATATTTATAAATTTATGTAATGCACACGTGAAGGCAAAAAAATATTACGTGCTTTTGTAGAAAATATTATCGCAAAGTCAAATTTACTTATAGGGAAACAAATCCTTATAGGGTAAAAGCAAAAGCGCAGCAGCACTACTACTATACTCTCTATCTGTTTTCTTTTTATAATAAAAAGCATTTTGTCTGTATGAAATTCAGCCTTCATGAAAAAAACTGCCTTTCATACACTCAAGCCCAAATAGGAATCCCTTTTTTCCTCAAATGTTTTTAACACCAGAATAAAATCACGTCCTTATACTCACTTGCTCATTGCTATGTACCTATTATATATTCATTTCAATTTTTCATTATTAAAACTCTTCTGTTCAAACTTTTGCCAGCATCGTGTGCTAGTGCTGTTGATGCTACTGCTGTGCAATATATCGGAAGAATGGGAACGTGGCCGTGACGTCGCATTTACTAATACATTTATGTAACCAGCAACCAACCGCCGCCAAAACTGTAATGCAAGCACAACGTCGTCGTGAACGCTGTTTCACAAAGGAGCAGAATCAACAAATGGAAGTTAATTTGACGAAAAACGCCATAAAATTGCATCCATTAAGTCAAGGCAGTGACAAGCCAGGCTTTTATATTTTTTTGTGAGCAAAAAGTGATGGTAGAAGTAGTAGATGTAGTAATACTACAACAACTAATGGCACAGGGAAGTCCTGATCTCCCATTAATGAATGCTTTATTGTTCGATAATTAAAATTTAAAATGGGCTTAATTTAACTTAACTCGACTTGATAGACTATAACGTGTAGAAAAATATTACTGCAAGAAGACGTGAACACAGAGAGTTCAATTTTGTTTTTGCTAGTAACATCGTTTGCCATATAAACATTACTAGCAATTTACTCAAAAAAAATCCCTGAGTATTTTTTTGCGTCAATGCAAAGTGTATACAAGTAGAAGTGTGCAACTTTCAATTTTCACAATTTACTCCCATTTCAGGATAAGAATTTTACATGATTTTCTGCCAACCCTCGATTCATTCAAGACAGGCACACTCTGTTGGTCTTTCGTGCGTTTCGCTAAGTGGTGACTCAAGGCTACTAAGATGAAATATGGTCTTGTCGATTTTGCTGTATTAAAAAGAACTTTGTTGTAAAATAATCTACAAGGTCATTCTACGAAGAAAAAAAACTATTTCGACCAAAATAGCAATGACAAGACATCAAGTACGGTAGAAAGAGTAAGTAAACAGCTGTGTACCTACAAAGCAACCAAGAGAGAGAGAGAAAGATGTCGAAATACTGATAAGTGATCACTTTTCAAGTATGGGAACTCCTCCGTCGTCGTTAGTTAAGGAAAAAAATTACTAAAAGGAGGTACATGCCACTTTAGAATGAAGAGTGCACACTTGTGTTTCATGTACAATCAACATTTAGTATTTACTCCGAAAGATAAAAAGGCTACAATACAACAGAGTGATCATTTAAGAAAAAAAATCATTCTTTTAATCTTAATTAGCCAACATTGCTAACACAGCAGGATGCTGCTGACCTGCCCAAAACAATATCGCCTTAAGTACCTATAACCAGTATTTTTGACGGTAACAATTATTATCACTCCGTGCATACGCGCTACTGTCAAAATTCAAATATTTATCTCTTTTTTGTTCGAAATTAATAAGTTTTGCACATGAAGCACTGCTATTATTTCGTTGTCCACTAAAAAAATAGCAAGATAGAATTCATTTATTACTCTTACTACCTACCATCACCACTAATCATTCATCCATCACATCACCACTACCACCATCACCAGCAGAAAGATATTTGGAGCAAAACAGTAATACTAAATATTTCTATAACCGTTGTTGTTGTTCTGTGGTCGTCGGTTCAAAAGAATTTATTAATTTTTACGACTTGACCCAACTAACAGCACACATATTGCCATCTTCCTCCTGCTATATACTTGCTGACTATATATGATCGTTGCACTGATTCATAGCAGTAGTAGAAGTAGTAGTATTGCTGAATATTTAAGTGGAGGACATAAATAAAATGCAATGCCAAAATGCAACACAATAATTGAGTCGAATGTGTATTGCCCATAATGTCTAATAGAACGAAAACAATATTTTAAAATTTAATTCATTTCATCGCGTTGCATTTCTACTTTTTTTTTAAAAGCATCTTTACGGTCGTTATAAAACCAGGCCTATTTCACCAAAGTATATAGTGTGTGTTGTGTGTGTGTGTGTAATACCAACACTGCTGCTACTACTTGTTATTTTAATGTGTTTTATTTTACGGGATAGAAAATGTTTTTTTGTACATACAGCCAAACATGAAAAAGAATTTACTGACAATGAGAGATTTTTTCATTTGTGTATACATATAAACCAAAATTTAAATCAGGTCGGTCAATAAACTTGTTTCGACAAACTCGATAGCGTCATGCTTCTTCAGAACAAATTATAAAAATCTGCTGATTTCTGCTAGTTGGCTTCATTATGTACAACAAGTCAAGTTGCAAAAAAAATTCATTTTACTCGTTTCCTTTTCGCAACTATGTGCACACATTGTTTTAAATGTTTGTTAAATGGTAATAATTAGAATAAGTAATGATTTTTCCACATAATAATTATTTGACTGTCGTTGTCGTCGCTGCTGTATTATACCGTTTGCTGCTGCTGCTGCAGCTGAGAAGATTATATGAACAAAGGGAGGCTTGTGTGGTGCGGCAGTTGCATGTGAATGTGAATGACAGACTTAGGAAAGAATTCAATGAATTGCAATTAAAACCGGTAGGCACTGCTTGCTTAAACTGTTTTACTTACTCAAGCAAATCATCTTATTCTACCAAAGAAGGCTAAATGATAGAATAGAATAATCGTTGGTCCGTCCTCCGCGTTTTTTCTTTTACTGTCATTCACCAAATATTTGTTTTTAGAGATCATCAAAATCAAAAACTAAACTGATCGTATCACTTGCCTCATTATTATTTTTCAACGATTCATCATCGCATTTTTACACTTTTTTTCAATTTCATTCTCACTTACGTGTACAACTTATAGGCTATAACTAGAAACGAGTATACATATTTATATGCTTGGCCAAAAGAAATCCAGTACCAATAATAATAATTTCAATTTATAGCATAAAAAAGTATAAACAGCTTGATTTGCAAGGATATCAATTCAAACAAGGGAATCGACAAGAATTTGATTGAATTCAATTCACAAATCACAATATTTTTTACTCTGCACAATACAATAGACATTATAACGTTGCTTTTTATATGGATTTAGGTATTTTGCATGTACACATGAAGAGAAAAAAACTATTTTTTGTTGCCTACTTGCTGGCTGCCGTGCTGCCTTGCCTCGCTCGCGTCTTTAACTTTTTGATTTGATCAAAAGAGAACTACTTGAAGCTAATTGCTTTTACTGACATTTACAATAGCCACAACGGCTCGTCCATTTTCGTAACCTAACGTAAGTCTTTATAAGGTTTTTTTAAAAACGAAACGATGAATGATTGTGCTATCATGTTTGTTATTTATTTCTCTCGTTGTTATATAAAAGACGACATGGTAAGCCATTAGGATGATATACTATGGACGGTGTAATGGTGATGGCGACAACTGGTACTTATTCCAATTCTGCAAATAAATAATATGAATTATTTGACTGACAGTCAATGCAACGATGATATTTGATACGATTAAAATACATTGGTAGTGGAGGAAAAAAAAATTAGAAAAGTGGATTAGTTAGTTTGCTTGCTTTATTGTTAGTGCAAAAAATGCAAAAAAAAAAGTATTTTTCTACAAATGTAAACAACCTGACATTTTTATATATACATACCTACATGCATATACCTATATACAAAGTTTACAAAAGCAATAATAATAATAAAATATTTTTTTATAAAAAATCGTATCACCTTCTTGCCTGCCACTCTCCTGTGCTAACCGGACTTGTGAGCACATGAAAGCAAAACAAGCTACATAAAACATGGATATTATATCTGTTGAGCATTTATAATGTGCTGTTGTAAAGCATGTAAAAGAAAAACTATAGCCTATAGCCACATGCATTCGCAGTGTCGTATGTCGTATACTCATCACAGGTCAGTCACACACACACACACGTAGTACATCGGCTCTTCGCTCTACCACCACCACCAACCAACTTGAGTTGTCTCTTCTTTTCTTATCATTCCGACTCATCACACACCCTGCCAGAATGAAAGGTGACCAATATAATCATAACAATAAAAAAAGGTGGCTAACTAGACAAAACTAACAAGCTGATATGTTTATATAGATACATATATTAAGAATCAAAAGATGATGATGATGATGACGATGCTCGAGTTGATCTTTTCATTTCGAGGAAAAGGTAGAAATTCTTGTGGAAAAGGAAAAAAATGAGAAAATCATTATTATAAATTGTTCAACATCTTTAGGCATATAAAAAATGTATATTACAATATGTATGTATGTAAGTAATTTAATGTAACCATATGCTATGCGCATAGAAAGCGAGAGGATGAGGCGAGGCGAGGCTTTTTAACAACATATTAAACGGACTTGACATGCATGCAGAAAGCGTTCTTGATTTGACTATTTTTTTATTTACAATATCCGTTCATTATCATCATGTTACCACTGTTTATGCATTCAGTTCTTCTTTTGCTCTTTTTAGCTGCATTTTTTCTTGTGATCAAATCACCTTGTTCATCAAAAAATAGTCTGACCTGACAACATTTTGGATATGCCAGCATGCATACCACAATCATCATTCGAATCAGCATTTATCTCCATCACCAATATAATTAGATGTGAATATGTCCTCTTTCGTAAACGGGATGTTTTTTTCAAAAGCATCAAGAAAAACACAAAAAAGCTACAACAACAACAACAACAATAACTCTGTGTGTACACTACAAGTTAATATTTAATGATGATATGCACGTCTTATTTTACTCATTGTCTCAACTCACTTTTTGACGCTGTCTCACAACATTATCTTTTTCAACAAAAAGCTTAAACCAAAAAGTAAAAAAATCTCATTTCACGAAAAACTGGATTAACTTGCCTTTTTTAAGGAAATAAATGTACTGACTTGTTATAACCATATCACATTTTAGGTTTTAATGTTCAAAGCTTTAAAAAAAAGTGGTATTATGTACAGGTGGCTATTGTGTGGCGTGGTTCGGTTCAATATAATCATTAGCTGCTGCAGTAGTAGTAGTAGCAATAGTAGCTCAGCAGTAAATATTCCAACTTATTTTGTGTACATTTCTTCTTTATGACTTTGTATGGATGTGTATTCCCCAACATTTTGGTGATTTTTGGTTGGCGACGAAGAAGACGGTGTCGTGATAAAATGTGAGTAAAGATGATGATGAGCAATGATGAAAATGAAGTTTAAGCAGAGCAATTATTGAAGTGAACAAGTTGATATTTACATGCCAAATTGAAGCAGAAGATATATAAAAAAAATTTGCACTGCAGTAGTGATAGCATGTATGTATGGATATATATAAAGTGCACGACGATATTATATACATGCATCAAGATTAGATGATCCGGTTACGTTTTTAAAAGAACCAATTCAATCAAAATTAATCCTTTGATCGATCTCCTTTTCACTCCTCACAGTTTGTATTCTTCTTCTTGCTCACTACACACCACAGACGAGTCAAGAAAATGAAAAGCTACTTATTTTTTTAAAATAAAAAAGTGCTTACTTTTTATAGACGAATACAGGAAAAAAGGTTGAACACAGCTATCAGCAAATTGTATCAGGCGATACCATAATTTTCTCCTCTTTTGCACCTTTGTTGCACAGCATGTTGTAGACAGTAGGTAGCTAAGAATATTGACCATTGTATTGACTTGATAATTTTTCTTGTATTAAGTATTATGACGTTCAAGGTGTGAACTCTAAAGACTACTTCAACCCGCTCTGCCTGTTGTTTGCCAAAAAAGTTGTTGATCGCGTTACTGTAAAGAACAAAATGGCTTTTTGTCTTTTTGCATAAATCTCATGCATATTAAAATAGCTCAAAACAACCTTGTTCGTATAATAATGATGAAATGGAAAAGAGTAAGGAAAAAACTGTTTTAAATGGGAAAAATGATTATTCGACAAGAAAAAAGTATTTCCATTTAATTTTGTTTTAAGTACAACACTAATGCATTTTGAATAGCAGAGCCGAGAGAAAAATGTAAAGGGTCAAATAGTCAAACCCATGAAGTAAAAAAACATTTAAAAAATTTTATTTTTGAGTTTACAAATATATACGAAATCCGCATAACACGAACGAAGCATTTTTTAAATGTTTTTTTGGGGTTTCTGTCTTCTCCTTTGTTTAAAAGAGGCAATAAATTGGGATAAAATGGGAAGATTTGCAAGTGAAAATGAGAAATACCTAAGAAAAAGTGTACAAAACAGGGAATAAATAAATTAAACATGAGTGAAAAATGGAATTTGTGTAAAGTGAAAAAAGTAATGGAGATGAACCTTCACCTGCATCAACATATTTTATGGTAAAAAATTAGAAAGAAGTCGGGCAAATTAAAGAGTTTTATTACTAGAGCCAGATACATACATAATATTAAGGATATAATATTAGGTATGTACGTACCTAGTGCACCGCTACACCTAAATACATTAAGTCAAAAAACAAGGGATTTTCATCATAATATTTATACGCTTATTTAAACTTTCATACAAATAACAACTATAAAACTAATGACATGCGTGAAATGAATGCTCATCATCATCATGAACAAGAACAACACTTTAACAGCAACAACAATGATAATGATAAAAATAATAAAACAGATACATAACATGCTCATCATCATATGCCATTGTTTATTTTGTAGGTATTTATATACCCATTACAGATATATTATTAT
>JAHZMT010004011.1:0-11718 GCA_027743785.1 Sinhomidia bicolor
CACATCGTGACGACTCGCTTACAGAGAAAAAACTTATTTTTAACTTTTTATCTTTTTACACAATTATTCAAATTTCAATATTCTAATAATATTTTTTGCTTATTCTAGAGTGTTGCAGCATTCCGGGACAGTACTAATTAAGGTATTTTTTATACAGGTAATTTTTAAGTCGCCTGGAATTGCAATTTTACAGAATTGTTCATGTTTTAATTATTAAATATGCTGATTTTCAGGTTACGGTGCACTAATGTATTATCCGTACTTTAATTAGTACATGCTTTGATTAACGGTTTATTGTAAAGTAATGTACCTATTATGTATGATATAAATTACCCGGGGTTTTAAAATGCCTGAGAGTTGATTTTTTAGTTTTTCCATACTTTCCGTACTTGAGTAAGCATATATGTATACTGGTTTTCAGCTTGAAGCAAAATAGAATAGAATAAAATGAAAATAAAAGTAATATAAAGAAATGTGACAGAGAAATTTAGGCATGATTCTGAACTTACACCCCAGTCATTCAGGCATGATTCTCAAAATACTCCAATCATTTGAGTATGATTCTTAAGTTACCCCAGTAACTTTGGTAAGATTCTCAAGTTGCCGCATTCATAGTTGCAAAAAGTCCTGTTTTTATTGGACGTTTGCAACGTAAAAAGTAGAGTGAGCAACTTCAACTTCGTTCAGTAATAATGAAATTGCATTTTTATAAAAGTCGGTTTGTGTGTAACGGTTTCCGTCGACCAATTTTGCTCAAGTTTAATAGGGCTCGTCTCATGGAGGCTGATAGTCGATGTGCCAATTTTTAGTTGAATAGGTTGAAGCGTTAAAAAGTTGTCGTCCGAAAACATTCTCTCCGCTCCCTCATTCCATTCATGGTGTTTTTATAATGCGACTATGTCACATAAGAATGTCCTCACATTGCTGAAAAATTGTGCATGTATGTATGGTTTCACGATAACCTAATTAAAATACAAGCTTACAAAATTGAAAGTTTTCAACATGTATCTTGGATTTTAAAAAATTTAAAAGCTTATTAATTTTCAACTCTTTGGACATTGTTTAAGAGTTTTCATATTCCCCTACCCCCCCCCCCCCACCCCCCCCCCTCCAATCCCGAGAAATTAATATTCAAACATGACCCTATTTTTTTGCGAAAACTCAACTTTATTCAAAAACTAATCCCAGTTTCGAATATTTTTTTTGCAAAATATACTTTAATTGAAGACATATTATAGGGCAAAAAGAATTCAAGAATCATTTTTGCTGTATTTAAAAAAAAATTTCTTGAATATTGAAAAAAAAAGATTTATATTGACCAAGAAGAGTATAACCCCCTTGGGGTAATCATTTGAAACAGGTGAGGTACATCAATCATTTTTAAGCCTCTACAAGTTAACTTTTAATTCTTTTGGTAAATTTTTTGAGAATTTTGACTATATAATTTTTTTAGTGCCTTGTATGTACTCATTTATCGTTACAGCACTTTAATCAATAATTTAAAAAATGTTTATTTATGTTGGTTTAGCCTAATTGTAGGAAATTGGACTAGGTAAGTAGGTATGTCCAAAATTCTTTTGTTTGTACCGTAAATACTGCGCACGTATGTACGTCTTATTCTGTTTACTTGTTGGAAGATGGATTGGAATCGAGTGTATCAATTTTTTATGCTGTGTGTAGTAAAAGCTAGCATTAAAAAGCATTCCACTACAAGATAACACTGTCAGCTGATTAACTTTACTGACTGAATATGGTTGAGTATGATTGAATTGGATAATGCAGCAGAAATTTAGGATGTGTTGCAGTGTGAAGCAGTGCTGCTAGTGCGATGACACATTCCAAAGTGATCAGACCAAAACAAAAAATAAACGTAAAAACCAGGGAAAGATTAATGTAGTAGACAATTCAAAGATTTTTTATTTGAATATTTTTTTTAATTTAGAGACTGTTACTGTTTAACTTGTACCACCTACGTTGACAATAAATTGAAAATCTTTATCAGTTATTTTAACCGATTAAGAAATGGACGCTACTGAACACAACGACAACTTAGAGAATGGTGATGGAGACGTGGAAGGTTCAGAAGCAGTAGAAGCCGATGCCGATACCGTTTGGTTATTGGAGACATTTCCTGAGGAGGTATTTTACGTATAACCGTTAAGCATTTATTATATATTATGATACTCATCTTCGTGAGAGTTGAATAAAAAGTACATAATGAAGCGTCCTCTTTAAATTTTTAGATGTGGATAAAAATCCTTGACAATATATCAAATTTAGATACACTTTTTAACTTGGCTGCATCTGCAAGCTTTTTGGAAAAACTGCTCAAACCTAGAAAAATTGAATATGTTTTTGGAATGGTAATAGTGTTGAAGATACAAACTATATAGATTTTCATCCAGGTTGAGAGAGAAAGCGATTCAAAGTTCCAAATTTTAAAATAATTTCCTAGGTCTTGGATGTGCTCAGAGCGCAGAATCAATTATCATATTCTGACGTTTTGAAATGCCGTCTAGTTCATAAAAGCTGGAAAAACTCCATTGATCAACAAATGGAAAAGGGACCAGACCTTGACAAGCCAACGTTTGAGAGATACGGATGTGAACTGCGTAGTGAAATTACTGCCTCCTCTCCTCCACCATACTATTTCCCTCTTTACAAGGAAGCTAAACTCAACCTGGTGAAGGCGGACAAAATGCGGGCGGCTCGACGACCACCGGAAAATCGGCAAACCCTGTGTCTTTACTCATCTTCAAATATTTTCCCAAGTCGACGTCTCACAATTAATGAAGCAGACATAGAGTTTCACCGCCACTATCATAGCTTAAGCATAAATGAACAGAAGGAACAATTTTTGACTGAGTGCCGCAGCACTGGAAGGCACTTTCTTGAAACAGTTGGTCACCAATTTTTACACGCTCAAATTGTAATGAATCGCAAGAAGGATGAACAAAACTGGTTGAGGGTCCTGTGCAACTATGTTAGACTGCTGCCCAATTTAAAATCCCTGCACATTGACTGTAGACGTTCCTGTGTGGAAGTGTCCACAGCAGCACCAGTAGTACCAAGGATGTACAGTCTTCAACTTCTTAACATGACTTGTGTTCCAGCATGTGTAACAAAGGTAATGCTACGAGCAAATGTGCACATTAAAGTGTTGGTTTTAACGGAGGTTAATTTCACGGAGTACGAAAATTTTGATTTTCCACATCTACCTGCTCTTCACACACTTTCCATTTCCTTTACCAAATGCGCTACTGAGAATTTCTCCCTCCCATATGCACCGACAGTGACGAAACTCCGACTTGGATTTAAAGACGGGTTTACTAACTGGTCAGCCATTTTTGACAAGGTTGGCATGTACAGAGAGTCCCTTACAGAACTCCATCTTGGTTTGCCCCGTGCTCTGGAACTACCCGATAAAGAAAATATTTGGAGGGCATGCCGAACACCGCTGAGCTTTCCTCATGTAACAACGTTGGAACTTTATGCGGGTGATATTTGCTCACTGGATTTTATGTTAGGGCTGGACTCCTTGGAACACTTACGACTTTGTCTGGAATATAGTCCTCCCTCACCAGTGGATGCTGATTTTGTTACACCCAAGTACTTGAATTCACATTTTTCTCGACAGGCTAGCGTCTGGCAACTGCTTCCAAATTTGACCAAAGTTGAGATCGAGAACAACACGTCATCTTCCAAAATGACTTATGAGCGGTAGGGCAATGAACTGTTGTTACATTAAAAAAAACAACAACATCCTAAGAAAAATTAAATTTATTTCTAATGTTTATTTAAAGTATTTAAATCAATTTAAACCTGTATTTATTCAATTAATTACTTATTATTTGCTTGTCAGATCAAATAAATATGAAAATAAAGTATATAATATAAAGTTCATAGTTCTAAATGTTACTAGTTAGAATCTTGTGCTGTTTGTTATCGTAGTTTTAACCAAATTTATGTAATGTAGTTTAAAAAGAGTTGAAAATAATTCTGTATATATCAATCTGCTTATTTTTATTTTGAAAAAAATTACTTGTCCATATCTAGCCTACTCCAAACCTCAAAAACCCATTCAAGAAAAGCAACACAATTCAAAAGGGCATACAGTAAAAACACCACATTAACATCTACCAAATTAACAGCAGATGTTATATCAGAATTTTCTCCATTGTCTTCCTCATTTTCACCCTTCTTGTTAATATTCTGCCAAGTCAGACTATAATTTCCCAATTGCAAATCCACGCTATCTCCATTGTTACTACCTGCATTTTTCAGCAGTTGCTTTCTCTGCTTTTCTTTGTCCTCCCGCCCCCTGTAAAAAGCAACTAGCCCAGTGGCTTCCAACACACCCATTTTCAATATAAACGTATCGATGAAAAATTCTCTTTCGGTAAAATACCAAACCAGGTGGCGGAGCAAAAAAGGACTGTCTCCTGCTGCTGAAGGAGACACAATTTTTCGTCCACTTAATGCCTTTAAAATTGGTACACTCAGGCGAAAGTCGCCAAGCAGAGAGTACAATATAGTTACTCGCAAACTTGTGTCGCAAGTTTTTCGATTTAATCTGCGTACCTGTAACAGCTCGGAATCCATAATATTTTTCTTATATTCTGCGCACATAACAGTGCCGTTTGCTTTTGTAAATGTTTCCGCAAGTTGTAAGGTATTCAAAATATAATTAACAAACTTGACATTTTTCGTAAGCTTGTGCATTAGCTGGTATTCGCTTTTATTTTCATTTTGCTTTTCTGATTTTGCTAAATAAACCCAGTAGTCATGCAACGGATCTAACAATGCAAATTCAGCTGAAAGCAAATCTATGTTAGCGTTACTTTTTACTAGGTCCCCAAATATTTTTGGCAAATTGGCTGGTGTGGAAATTAGGGTTAAGAACGAGTACATTTGCGATGTATAAAAATTTCTTAGCAAAATCATTGCGTAACACCAGGTAGCAATTAGTAGGGCGTTTCGTCCACTCCACACGTTTTTTACGCAGCTGCCGTGTTCAAGAATTTCCGAAATTGTCCAAAATAACCAATTGTATTTCATGGATTTACTTTTTGTCAAATGACAGCTGCTAATGTAAGTTAGCAGTGTAGATGAAACTAAAATTGAGGAAGCAAATATTATCCAAACTGTGTAATGAAAAGGTTGTAAAAGGCCCACCATGTTTAGAGTTTTTTGCGGCTTTGTTTCCACTTTGCTCAAAACGGTAACAAACTTAATTCCATCGTATTTCACCACAAAAGGAATGCCAATACCAGCATTCTCGGCCAGTTTTTCACTGCTATAAATATCGTCTCGCAAATGTAGCATGTGCTTGACGCCCTCTACGCAATCGTAAAATGTACAGTTAAGTGCATGCAGAATCGTGTACATTAAGCAGCTGTCGGTTTTAAACAGGATCTCATTCGTCAACTTCTGAATGCTTTTTTGAATACCTTCATTGCAGCCAGATATTGCGGAAAGTTTACCTCCATCGGGACGAGCTTTCGCGGCTCCATAGTTATTCATTGTTTTAAACTGCCATAGTTTACTCCACTTTTCTGTAGACTCGAGAAGGCGCACATGTACACGTTTTAGGGTCAAAGCTGATTTTGCACCCAACACGTTAAACTGTCTACGACTATCGCCTTTAGCACATGTTTGGCAGCCAAAGTAAACATGTCCGGTAAAAGGACTATTATTTGAAAAAAATACAAAAATCACGTTTGATGATTTAAGAAAGCTGGGCACGAAAAGCGAATAGCGGTTTTCGTAATGTGCTGGCGTGTCATTAGTGATATTAACGGACACTAGTGCCAGAAAGTAGTGGGGAGATGTTAAATTTCTGACTGAATCAATCTTTGCATGCAGGCAATCCGCATGGATCGAAAACAACTGTTGTGTTAGACTGTTATGGCGATTGCCTTGTGAGCTGGGAAGGGCACCCTTAGAAATAGTTATAAAAGGAGCAATATACAAGCGACAAAATGGGCTGTGGCGCAGCTGTAAAAATATTTTCTGGTAAGTTGCTTCGAAACTCTGACTAAATTTTGGGCAGTCGTTATCAGTAGACTGGTGTATATACACGCCGTTGGCATACAGGTTTATACAGCTTTGATATCCGTCAACGTCATACCCAAGCAGCTTAATTTTGTCTAGTGGCGGTACAGACAATTGAACAATACAAACGCCAATGCGCTGTAGAAGTTTCCTGAGAATAGAATGAGGTTGACATTCGAATGTTGTGAAAGAATTTCTTTGGGGGAAACTTAAAGCTAGCAGGAACAAAATCAACGATGACTCCTTCAAATGTGCTGTCATTTTGAGAAAAACCTTAAACTGTTCAAAACTGCAGGTGATTGTTACAAATGAGCATAAAAAACAAAGCATGTAGAATAGTTGAACGGAGACTCATTATTTAGTACTTGTAGCAGAATCGAGCGCTTTATCATCTTGAGAATTCAAGTCAAAGTCAATGTAGGTCAGACATTTTTAAGCACTTTTCACTTTGAGGAGTATAAAGTAATATGATGAAAACAAAATGAAATTTACTTTATTGTATGGAGGCTATGTCTACCCAATGTTTGTTTTAGTTTAATCCTCAAGTAAAGTGGTTTCGATTGATAAAAAAGTACTTGTAACTTTACAAGAAAATTAGAAATTTTTCAACGAATTTTTGACATAGAAATGACCTACTCGTGTGTAGATAAAAAAATATTGTGAAATGTTTAGAACAAATAATTTCTCTAACTAATGGACCATTAATAATCTGCTGACCACAAAAAAAGTATTTGCACCAGCCCATAAATTGAGTGTGTGTATTGCTACATGACAGCGTAAGGGTTGCAGGTGATGAATTACAACGAAATTATGCAAAATACGATACTCTTAATCAGTTTAATTGGAAATATAAGATTTTTACAATGTCAAATTCAAAGACTTAGCGTTTTACGTGTACAATTTTGGGTAAGAGTAAACAACTCATTGGGAAGTATTCCTATTGTCTTATTTTAGAATTAGTTTATTTTAAGACTTACTTCTGCACCATATCTGACCATTAGAATGCACTTGTGCCTGCCAAGTTTCAACTACGCACATGAATACAGCGAAACAATTTAAAAGTCCGTACAGCATTAATACAACACTGACATTTATTACATTCAATGGCGCAATTTTGTCTGATTTTTCTTCAACCTGTGGCCCATCCCCGCTTTTCTCTTTTATATCTTGCCACGTAAATGTATAATTTTCCCACTCAACCTTATTTCCTATACCCTCATTTGCCTTGCTTAGTTGCTCCATCAGCTGCTGCTTGTCAACCTGTCGTCTGAAGAGTTGCACCATTCCATTTTCTTCCATAATCCCCATCTTCTTCACAAATGCATCTAGAAAAAATGCCTGTTGTGTAAAACACCACAGTAGAAGGCCGTTGCAAAAAATGATTTGATTGAGTTTGCACTGGCGGAGCAATAACTCGTCTTCCACTGATTGCCTTTATCATGGGTATACTTAAACGGAAATCATACTCTTTAATGTCGCCAACCACCGAATACAGTACAGTTATACGTGCACTTGTGTCACATTCTAGCTCTGGGTTAGTTCCACTCACATAATAGTACAAAGAGCGCATGTTTCCAGCAGTTGCACATGGCAAACTGCCATTCGATTGTGAAAATGCCCTTAACAGTTCTGAATTTCTCATATAATAACGAAGAAACCTCGCATTTGTCAAAATGAAATCTAGTTCGTCGATTGCCAGTTGACTTGAATCTGCCTCTTCTTTTTCGTCTTTTAACCTTTGCCGTAAATTGAAGAGAGGGTTTAGCAGAGAATACTCTGCAGTAAATTGGGTTGTGTGGAGAGTTCCATTCTTGAACAAGTCTTTGATTGTTTCTGGTAATCCAACTGGTTCTGGTGAGAAGGTGAGAAATGAGTACATTTGAGACGCGTAAAAGTTTCTCAACAAAATCATCGAATACAACCAAATAAATATTAGCAAGGCACTTCTTCTATTCCACACCGTCTTCAAATTAGCTCCTTTCTCCAAAATTTCTGAGACCGTCCAAAATATCCAGAAACCGTGCAGCCGGTTCCGAGCATCAGATGTGTAATGTTTGTGATCAGTCAATGTTAGAACTACTGTTGTAGAAATGATGGAGATAATGAAAAGTATCCATACCTGAAAGGTGAAGGGCTGCAAAAGTGCTCCCAAGTTTAGTGTTCTCCGTGGTTTGCTTTCCTCAGTGCCTAGAATGGTAACATATTGAATGCCATCATATTCAACAGCAAAAGGAATGTGAACATAGGACTCCTTTGTTTTTTCTGAGAAGAAATTTTGATTTTTTTCCCGATGTAAACTGTAGTGAAAAGCGACTTTGCAAAGATGACCTGTACAGTTAAGTGCCTTTAAGATGGTAAACATTAAGCAGTTGTCGTTTTCAAATCTTTCAAAATTGTAATTTTTTTCAGTTATGTATCGATACATGGTTAAATTGTGGCATATGCTTAGTGGCAATTGGGCTACGTCAGAGGAGAATTTCACTGTTCCAAAATTGCTTAGTAGCTTGGTTTGCCACAAATGAGACCATGTTTCCTTAGATTGAAAAAAATGATCAGGAATACTTTCAAGAATCGTGGTTCGTTTAGCGAGGTCATCCATCCAGAGCTCGAGAGTACTATTTCTGCTTTTTATACATGTTCTACAGCCGTAGTAGAGGGACATTTTAGATTTCTGCGTGTTTTGAATAACAACTATCACATTTGAGGATTGAAGAAATTGAGGCAAGTGAAATAGCATGTGGGTAGGCTTATGAGGTAAAAATGATAGTAGATATTGAGGAGACGTTTTTATAATATTGTCGAAAGCTAGTAAGCAGTCAGAATTCTGGGGAAGAAAATTGTTTAGTAGTGCGCCATTTTGGTAAGCTTTAATAGTAGTATTAACATTTGGCGCTAATTGATATGGGGCAATGTGTACTCGACAAAATGAATTGTGACGGATTCGTGAAAATATTTTGATGTAATTTGCATAATGTTGGGTTCTGAAGTTGGTGCAAGTCACGTTAGTAGCTGGAAAATGCGGAAGAATCAGTACCCCGCTTAGGTCAAATGAAAAGCAGGTTTGATGCTCGTGAGAATCGTAATGAATTTTTTCTTCGAGTGTAGAAAATGCGACAAAAAGTTCTGCAGTGCAGTCTCCAATAAAAGGAATTAGCCTTGAAAGCACTGGGTCTAACTTGCAGTTGGATTGAGAAAGCGGAAATACAGAAAATTCAACGGCTAATAAAACTAACAAAAATAAGTTATTTCGGTTTTTCATTGTTTAGAAGATTTTTTTATTATATCCGATAATAAGTGGATCTACGTTTCTACTCTGTATTCAAGTTTGGTGGTATAAAGAACGTTTACTTGGTAACCGCAATATCTTGAAAACCATTCGTTAAAATAGCGTAGGTGTAATATTTGTAGATTATGTTCACATTTTTTAAGCCCAATTCAACAGACGTCATAATTTGTATTAAAAAAGTAAGCTTTATATTGGATTGCCTTTCTTTCTAAACTCAAGTTTATTTGTAGAAGAAGTCTTAGAAGAATGATAAATGTAATAAGTAGGGGCACAGAAAAAGCGCTTATTAACGGGAGGGTCATTCTCATGAGAGTAGAACATATGAAAAGAGGAATAATAAATTCAATTTTAGGAGTTACGTACTAAATGTATGATCCATAAATAAAATTAAATAAATTAATCAGGAGACATGTTTCCGTCTTAGCGTTTTTCCTTTAAAAAGTCAGAGGTAGCATTTATAGCTTCAAAATGTAATAACAATTTAATAACAATTTCTCCTTTAAACTTAACTTTATTATATTTGCTTTCTTGACAGAGAAAATATATTGACTATATTGAATATATTAACAAATTAAAACACGTGCCAGTTAAAATAACTCACATAAGTGGACAGCGCTAACGCTAATGCGTATTTACTAGAAAATTTTTGTAACAGAAAAGTTGAAGGACATTTTGATGTTGTGGAAGAGTTTATTTGGTTGAATCACAAAACTTTTATAAGCATAATCAATTATATTATGTAATTTCTCGCTCGCTGCCTTCTCATCTATTATATTGGGAAGGTAAATCAAAGCAAACCAAACAATACAAGTACTTTGAAGACTAGAAATTTTTTTGCTCCGAGGAATAGCTGACCTCTTTAAATATGTAAGCACGTACGTAATATGTGACTATTTTGGCACCAGGATTGGTCATAGTCATCACTAATGCTTCACTTCACATTTGTGCTTTCCATGCTTCAAAAGCACACACGAGAATAGCAAAACCATTCAGAAATCCCTATAACAATAAAATCACACTAATATTTGCCACATCCAATGCTGAGATTTTATCAAATTTTGCTTCTGGGTTTGGGTCATCTGTGCTCTTCTCTTTAATACCTTGCCAAGTTAACGTATAATTTCCCCATTTTACTTCACTATTCTTACCCTCATTTACACTATTAAGTTGCTCCATTAGCTTCTGCTTATCGTACCGTTTTCTGTAGAAACCAACCATTCCATTTTCCTCCATAATGCCCATCTTCCTCATAAATGCATCTAGGAAAAATACCTGCTGCCTAAAACACCAAATGAAAGGACGTTGCATAAACAGATTTTGACTTTTTACTGTTGAAGCAGCAACAACTCGTCTTCCAGTTATTGCCTTTATCATGGGTATACTTAAACGGAAGTCGTACTCATTATGGTTTCCAATCACAGAATACAAAATAGTCATACGCGAGTTTGTATCACATTCCAGCTCTGATCGATTTCCACTCTTGTGACCATACAAAGCATGAAAGTTTTCAAAGTTGGCGCATTCCAGAGTTCCATTCGATTTTGAAAATGCTCTCACCAGTTCTGATTGTCCTATGTAATACCGGAGAAACCTGACTTTTGTCATAATGTTGTTCAATAAATTGAATTCCAGTTGACTGGATTTTGTTTTCTTAGCGTCTTTCAGCGACATCCATGAGATATATAAAGAATCAAGCAGGAAATACTCAGCAGTAATAGGAGAAGCCCCAAAAGTTTCATTCTTGAACAAATCTTTGAATGTTTCCGGCAACCCAACTGGCTCCGGGGTGAACGTAAGAAATGAGTACATTTGAGACGTGTAAAAATTTCTCAGCAAAATCAGTGCATACATCCAAGCAAATATTAACTGGGCATTTTTTCTATTCCATCCATTTTTAAAATGAACGCCTCGTTCCAAAATTTCTGAAAGTGTCCAAAATATCCAAAAGCATGACCATTTTGCTCCTTTAGATGTTTGATAATTTAGATCGGTCAAAGTTAGCATTGTCGCTGTGGAAATAATGGCGATAGTGAAAAGTATCCAGAGGGGACTGTCAAAAGGCTGCAAAAGAGCAACCAAGTTTAATGTCCTCAGTGGTTTGCTTTCCTCACTACCCAAAACTGTGATAAACTGAACACCGTCATATTCCACGGCGAAGGGCAGCACAACCGCTGATTCTATTTTAATTTCCCAATGGAAGTTTTGGAAAAGATCTTTTTCCCGATGTAAGTTGTAGACTAAGGCAAGCTCACAAATTACACCTGTACAATTTAACGTCCTAAGAATCGAATACATTAAACATTTGTCATTTTCAAACTTGTCTCGTTTTCTATTTGCGGATCGGTACAATGCCAAGTTGTGACATGGATGTAAAGGCC
>JAHZMT010004012.1:5113-22702 GCA_027743785.1 Sinhomidia bicolor
AAAAAAACAGCAGGGAAATATATATACTCACATCTTCAAGTCTTCAGCTGAAATTTTCTTTTTAGAAAAGCATGTGCCGCTAGACAAGTTTTCCCAAGTATTAATAATACTTGAAAACATCCCAGCACTATCCATTTTTCGTCTATATTTTTGTCTGTTTCACAGAAAACAGAAATTCTCAACACCTACTTTGTCTACTTACTTATAGTATTAAACGGAGAGAGACAGAATGTTGGTGGTTTCTCTCAGGTTGTTTGTGAAGCTACTTAAAAAATTCTCCATCATGTCAATGAAAAATAATACATTTCTCAGGAATCTAAAGTATATTTTGACAAAGTTGTTGTCGCCCGCAAAGTAAACAGTCACGACGAGAGTAAAAAAGCTTTAAAAACTATTATCATCACGACAAAAAAAAGAAGAAAGAAGTGATTTGGATTTTTTTTCGTGTAGAGAACGCTCAATATAAAGGGTTGTGTGGCTATATGTTATGCTGTTGGAAAAAAAATCTTCAAAAACGTTTTTCCTTGCTGCAGGCAAAGCACACAATCTATTTTATAATAATAATAAATAACTTTGTAGAAAAAATAATATAATTTGAAGATTAAAAAAATAATAAACACTTTTTTACCGAAAGGTACAATGACTTTCTCTATTATTACTTGTACGTATAAATATTTATGTAAAAATCTCCCACGTTTACGGTTCAACACCAGTACTGTTTTTCAGGCAAAGAAGAACAAAACACTGTCAAAAATAATTTTTGATAATGAGAACAAAACAGTTCTATTCTTGGGTGAATCAAAAGTGCGGGATTTTTTTTGCCTACTGGTGGAGTGATGAAATAAAAATATAACAAATGCTGGTGCTTAGATTACGAAGATATATCACGAAAAAAATAGTATCGAGCATTTAGAAACGAAAAAAGTACTTTGATGAATAAAATAAAATCAACATACAAAAGTGATGATGGTGGGGTAAGTGGGTAGAAGGGAAAGGACTGCGTAATATGGGAGGATTTGTAAAATAATAATATTTAATCGAGCCGAGTAATCAAAGAAGATTATCGGATTTGGTAGTCAAACAAAGGAAAATGTGGGTTTTAATCAAATCGATCGCCCTCCCTCCGCACTTTAACAGAATGAAAGAAAAAACTGTCTACTTTACACTGTCATTTTCTAACACAAACAAGAGTCATTCATAGAAAATTGTTTGAGAAAAATATGCCTACAAACAAAAAGGCATGTAGAAAGCAGAAAGGTTGTAATGTAACGTGTGGAAAAAAAGTCACAAAAAATTAAAATAAAACAATTTTCTTTGAAAATAAGGGTAGCTCTTGTATACAAACTTATTTTGCATTGTAACTTGTAACCAAATAACCCAAGATAAAAATCAATTGGAAGAAATAGTTGAATAAATAACGAAATTTTGAATATTAATTTTGTGAGAATGTGTGACATTAGGAGACAGTAATTTGAGTGCGTACACCTAATTTTTTAAACTCTGCTGACCACAGTAAGAAAAAATCTAAACCCTTTATTCGAATTACCATTTATGTATCTTTTGGCGGCATCAAAAAAGGGTTGGTTAAATGCTGAGAATTCTGATACATGCATCAAAATTAGCTGGTTACCAGCTCTGAACAAAAATATAATAATAATTTTCAAAGAACTCAATTCGTCCCCTTACGACTAATTTCCATCAGAAAAATTACATTTTTTTCATCTTGCGTAATGTGATTGAGTGCATAAGAGCTTTAAGCTTTACTTTCAATCTATAGTAAATTCGGTTAGGTACAAAGGTACATATTTACAGCCTATGATATACGTTGATACGATATATTATTATTTTCCCAAAAATAAATTGTCCACACAACAGTTTTTTTCTCTCTCTTTTAGATTCATACTTGCTCTACACCGTTGTCGACCATCACAACTACTTTTATATTTCTTCCACTCTACTACAACTATAGATAGATCCTTGTTCCATTAAGCAGGATTTGCAGGGAGAAAATCTTTTCAGTAAACATTTCTATTGCCACCATCGCCGTACCCAGTAGCAGCAGCAGCAACAGCAGCCAAACCAGCACAAAAAGAGCATCATCGCTTTGTGGAACACAAGTGGGGCTTTACTAAAGAGAAATGAAAAACCAACAGTCTACTACCGAAAACCACTTCCTTTTTGCTATTCTTTCTTTCTTCTTATTACATAAAAATATACAAACTCTTTTGGTCTGCCATGCAATATTATTGTTATGAAACAGCAGTTTAGAGAAAGTGTGTACAGATTCAAGAGGGGTTTTAAATACAAGTTCAGTGCTGTACTGATGCAGTATATTTTTTCTGGTTCGTATCAAAATGTTTCACGACACGTATAACGAGATGGGCGAAAATAAGCTCAAATATTTGTATCAGAATTCACAACATACTTCATACATTCACATAGAATTTACTTTGGATAGTTGTACAATATTACTTGTATGGCTTTCGTTTAAATACCAGTAAAAGAACTTTTGTGCTTCCTGAATATTCAATTTTTTAATGATTCATCAACCTAACCATTTTTATGCTTCGCTTCCTGTAAACATTTTCGTAAACTTTCCAGTTCCCACTTAACAAACTGTCAATTTACCCAACGAACCTTACACCTTTACTTTCTCTTCAGCATCATATAAATCTACCATTGCGCTAAAGCTATGTAATGTTAAAAGTTTTCAAAACGGCAGTGAAGTCTGCACAACAAAGAAATCAATGTGTAATACGAGTAATGAAGACTAAAATATCTCATAATTCGTATAAAATAAATTACTGCTAATTTTCTTTACTATTTTTACGGTTCTAACCAATGCTTAAGAAGATGTTGGAAAAAATTGGAAAAATTGAATAACTTTACATGAAAATATTAGACACTCGTTGTATACCTTAAATTACTCAAAAATATATACGATTGTTATACTAAATAGAGCATCTCTCGTGATTCTTCTTTTAACCAACTGATTTTTAGCCTTTATTTAGTGTTCATTGAAGTATGTATAAGAGGTTAATATATGTTAACCAAATAGGAATTGTACATAAAGGCACTGTTCACCTAAACAATCTTATACCAAAATACCTTTCCTCATTATTTATCATCTCTCCTCCCAAGAAGAGAAACCAGTGCAAGGCTACCTATCCAGTAGCAAGCAGCAGCAGAAAAGAACATTTCTTATTATGTGGTATTGTGATCACAGAGAACATACATAATGACTGAGGCACAAAAGGTGTGCATTCTAGACACTAAAAAAGTCAACAAAACAGTAAAGATGGAAGCGGATTCTTGCCTCAAGCAATTTTGTTAAGCATATAACCACTGTTTGGAATATGCCTTTGGATTCTTTTTTTTAGAAGTCGCTTTGCACTAGAAAGCATTCGAAAAAATATAAAATATATGGTTTTAAATGTTTAAAAAATTCTAAAATTATTATTACACACAATTTAAGTACTCTCCTTGTATTACTTTTTGACATTTTATTTGCGTAAAAGTACAATGAAACAATCAAATAAAAGTTTTAAAACCCCGTTACAAAGCTGTTAAAAAGTCAAAGCGTATTTTTATTGTATCGTAAAACGTTTTTAATGCAGTTATATTTTTGTTGTAGTGTGGTGTAAGTAAATGGCAATGCAAATTATCTGCAACTGATGAAAAATTGGTACCGTTGTCGTTACTGCAATACTATAATAGCTTTTATGAGCTTTTAAAAAGCGAATGATTTTTATACTTTTCCCACCATTGCTCTATACCTTACCAAAAATATCGATTGTAAAAGTAAATTTATAAGTACATAAGTAAAACATATATTTTTGTGGTCAACATGTAGTTTAGGAGGATAAAAGTTTATCGGTAAAATCAAACCTCTTTAAAACGTTTTGTCAGAAAATAGCTTCACCTTTACAATGTAAAAATTGAAAATTAAAAAATGACCTATAAATTGTTTAAGACATTTTGTTTATAATAATGTCTCTTTGATTCTATTACAACCACCCTAAAATATATGCCAACCTATTTTTTCTCTTTAAATCACATCAATGTCAGTTTACAAACAGGCAGCCCTTTATCTCATCATCATCATCAGTAAATCAGCATGTCAAATCCTAGTAGTATTTGCCTGCATTGCAAATCAATTGTGAGCCAAGTTAAAAAGGGAACCACGGTGGTTATGGTGGAGTAAAGAAATTTGACCCTTGTTTAGATTTTCCCTGCTCAAAAGAAACCCATAATATTTGTTCCATGTACCTACACATAGTTGATGTATATACAAAAATTATTTACAAATATACACACATACGGGCATATATATTTTGTAAGTATTATATTTCATTCACTATCCCTTTCTTTTAATTTTTTTCTCCATTTCATATTAGCTGAGCTTATACACTACATAACTTTTCAGCACCCTTTTCATAACAAAAAACTTCAGAAAAGCATCAGACAGAACAATAACTATTATAATTTAAAGTGACATAACATGGTTTGCGCCCACAGTTTCTCAAAATGTCCAAAAAGTAAAATTTTCCCTTTCGTTGAAACAAACAAGCAGCAAACAGGTTCTCTCACTTCAAATCTCTTTTACATTTTATTTCCTACGAGAATAAAGGTCTTGTAAAAAGGTTTAGGTATATAAAACTGTACCTTTTATGTTGTCCCTCATAAATAACTCACAGTAAAGGTGCTCCCACTGCGACATTTGATTTAATGGACTGATCATACAGATTTTATAGCTAATTTGGTTGTGTCGGTCAGCGGTAAAACATATCATCACATTGTCATATATATATACATTATACATGTATCCAAAAAAATAAACTCTTGCAAAAATCCATGTTTCCTGATGATTCTAATTTTCAAAGTTATTTTAATATGCCGCAACGCAACCCCATGATGTGTAATTATTGGTAAATAAAAAAGGATATACGGGCAAAGGAGACCTTTTTTATTCTTAAATTACATTAGTTATGATTATTTGATCAACTGAAGAAGAAGATGTGTTGGGGAAAATTCAAAGCACCACAGATATTTTGAATATTTGAACAATTACTATAATATATTTTTTTCTTTACTTCCATATACTCATTCTATATATTATTTTTTCTCATTCATAAAATAATATTTTGAAAACAGTAACAGAATTGATGTTGAAATGCCAATATCTGCATGAGTTCCTTTTCCGAGTCAACTCATCAACCCATAAAAAATTATAATATGCAACCAGTTCGTCTCATATTTTTTCCCCTAGCTAGCACAACTTACTACAGAGAACGTTTCATCATCATCACCACTTGTTTGCCAACCATGTCAAAAGCCAGCAAAAGTCAAACGTGGAATTTTCATCGTCAGGTGTGCAACATTACATACAGCATATTATCATCATCATCGTCTTCATAACACTCACTCGTCATGTCAAGCGACAAAGGTGCATTTCTCTGCAGACTCATAAAAATATCACACATTATTGCTTCACTCGTCTCATAGTAGAACATTCCATTTCTGATCCTCCAGCGAATGCAAATGCACAAATACATATATTTAATATTTAATGGAAATGGCACTACGTAAGCGATTAAATAAAGTGGTTATATCCAAAAAATATATATGTACATCTATTTATATATAATAGAATGGTTTAAATTTTGTTAAACGTCAAAAAACATATCTCAGTTCATATTACACCACCACCACTTCTCTTTCGGAGAAGTGATCCTCATTCCTCACCGTCGTCGTCGTGTAACAAGCTGAGATTTATGTCTTTTTAATGCGAAGGTTGTTTCTCTAGCGTGTTCGCTTGACACCCTCATCAATACTTTAACAACAACCAACCGTTTCGTATATTTATTTGTTGGTGATGGCATATTATAAGATGTAGAGGCAGGAGGGAATCAAGTGAGTGTGTGTACAAGCTTGTTTGTACCAAATACAGTTGTTAATGTGCGCTTTATGGGATTCCGATCATGTTTCAGGTGCACCTTTTCATGTAACACACTCAATATTATTACTACTTCGACAATAATAATAAGAGAAGTAGTAGCAACAAGATTTTTATATGCTATATCGATCCCAGAAACAGTGCTTATAAGAGAGCCCTTTAGTAACGAAACCACATCACACTAACCGCTCACAGGAATCACAGCAATTTACAACTTTTTAAAACTTTAGCAAAACTCCAACCAACTTGTTTTATGGATGAAAAATAATAATATGATAAAAATATATATATGACGAACATTTTAATGAAATTGCTATTATAATAAATAAAGGGCTTGTTTTTGTGGCATCATTATCAACTTTTTTAAAAACCACTGCATTTGAAAAAAATATGATCACGAACAATTGTGCAAACTATTAGTATGAATGTACCTTAGTTTCGTAGAAAAATCATGTTTTTTCCTCTTATATTTTATTTTTAAATAAAAAATCATGTTTTTTGTGCATCTCACCAGGAAAAATCAAAAAAATGACATGACATGACAAAATACACAAACATTTTTTCGGATTTTTTTACCCTTCCACCACTATTATAGAACAAAACGAGTTCCGTGATTTTTTTGTCTCTGTGATAAAGTTTTTTTGTTTCCTATTGTTTTCAGGGTACATAGTTCCTGGGTGGTATCCTAACTGCGGTGGGAACTGCATGTATAATAATAATGGTGGTAGCGGTGCGGTAGTAACGACGAGAATGATGACGATGATGATCGTGATAGTGGTTTGGTTTATCTAACGAGAAGAGCAGCACAATGGCAATGGTATAAAATGTATTATTTAAGTGTGTGTATTTTCTCAGTGTTGATGATAATAATGACGAAAATTCTGGTAGTAGTGGTGGTGGTAGTGGTTGTGATACAATAAAGAAGAATGAATAGAGAAAAGTTTGTGTAGAGTGGCACTTGACGAGTATAAGGCATGCATATTGCCATATACAATTCGCTTTTTTTATAGGGAAAAAGGACAAAAATAACATTTTGTTTTTGAGATGAAGCAAAGCTTCAAATAATATATTATATATTACATTATACCTCTACCTATGCTATAACAATATGTACCTCTTCTATTCTACTTTAGAAAACAAGCTGTTTCTTTCGCGGAAGCAACTTCTTTGAGGAGAAGAAAGGATATCAAAAACTCTTTTCTACTGATAGAAACGCTTCAATCATTATTATGATATAAGAATGCAGGCAGATTCATACTGTCAGAGATGAATATTTTATACGGCTCCAACATGTGAACGAGCTTGGTATAAGGTATTGTGAGAGGAAATGGAATATTGCTTGTGGTGGTAGTAGTAGTGGTGGCGTAGTAAAGTCACCCACCAACGGTGGGGACGGCCGACCAAATGCTTGTTCCTTTTGCTTCCCTTTTTCTCTACTACACTATTCTTTTTTTACTACATAAATAATCTCTCTTTCACTCTCTCTGTGATTTCTGCTAACGAAGGCAATTTTGAAGTGTGCCAATTATTTTGGACGAACGCGTTCTCATCATAAAGGTCTCATCTCATCATCATCGTCGTCACTCACTACTACTACAACTGTAAGGAAGTAGACTTCACTCTGGTCTTATATGCACACGCTTTATTATCACCACAAGATAAAAAAATTATATTGTGCTTGCTTGCTATATACATACATATATAAAATTATACGTAAACTTGTAAACCAAATATTAATGGTCTATCCATACTTCCTGCTTTTCCCGGGTTTTTTAAATGGAAAGTTCTCATTGAGTCTAGCATGTATTTATTAATGTCTCTGTATGTGTGTACATGTCGCCAAAGATTTTTAAACAAAAAGACAAAAAGTGAATTTTTTAGTGGAGACGGTTTTTTTTAGTAACTTGAATATTTTGAATCGTAGTGAGTGACTGATGACAGCAGCATATTATGAAGTGGAAAGCGTTCACTATAAAGAATACAAGCGTGTTGTGTTATGATGTTTTCAGATGAATTTTTTAAAATCTATTATTTTGCGTGTAAGGGAAAGCTTTATTCTGTTAGTAGACGGGCAAACTGCACTTCATCTCATTAATTTTTTTTATCTCACGACTGCTAATACAACGTGCTTTAGACAATAATAGGGCGAAGGGCAAGCTTCTTCTAAATAATATCATGTATAATATTATTATTATGCCCTTGTTCTCGTTTCTACCTAAAAAACATTGAAGCATATTGTACTGTACAACGTACCACCTACTGTGACACACGTTGTTTCTCATCATCTTCAACGTACGCGCAAATATCATCATCATCAAAGAGCACAAGCCCACTTTTTTCACTGGAACAAAACTAATGTGAATCAGAATGCCCCCTCCGGGTAGATTCCTCACAAAAGACTGTAATATCTCATAACTTTATTTTTTTGATGCCCCACACACAAAAGACAACCACTCAACAAAAACATTTCGATCAATGAGAAAGCGTCAAACTGGAAAAATAAATGAGAAATGAGGCTTTGACAATTCTTCATTTGAACGCCTTCTTTTGAAATCAAAAATAACAAGGCATCATGTCATGAAAGATTAGGTATACAGCATAGAATTTTTGTGCATCACGTCATGTCACCGTACTTTCACTCCTCATTACTTTTAAATACTTTTTACAAACAACTTGTAATTATTATTTTTAAACAATTAAAAAATATATCTTGTGAAAATCTTACCATCAGGGAAGACATGTCGCATGCGCAAATAACTGGTAGTGAGGCGAATCACAGACGCCTTATCCAGTTGAGAGGTAATGGCGCCAGGTAAAGGTAGCAGTCTGCCCAGCTCAATAAACTCCTGATTCTCCTTTTCCCTCCTTGTCCTCGCAGCATTTTTACTTTTCTCCTTCATCTTTCTCTTCTTTCACCCTCCGCTCACTTTTACTTCTCGAACAACACACGCGTTTTCTACGTCATTCACCAAACAAAACTCTCATACAAGTAATTTCAGCACACTATAAGAAATAACCTTCACCCAACAAACAAACACGCACACACACACATCCGCTTGATTTTTTTCACGCATAAACAAAATCCCTAGTTTTTCTTCTTTTTTTCCACTTGAGAGATAAAACAAGTTATACTGTTGTACTCTTCAAATGTTTTCTTTCTTTCACAAAGTCAGTCACCAATGTAAAATTTTTCATTCACAATTTTTTTTCGTACGTATAAAATCTATATACTAATGACAATGACAGCGGAACGTGCTCTTTGAGATTGGACACTTGTAGTAAACCGGTAGCAGCAGCAGCAGCGAATACAAATAATAATAATAATAATGAACCGAATCACGCCCAGAATCAGAATCGGCAAAGTTATTTCTATTGGCAAAGGTGAGTAACGTCAACAACACATGTGTCTGCATTCAGTAGAGAGTTTTTTCTTGCACACCTTTTTTTCTCTCTCACTCGTCTTGCCTCAGAGTTCAGTTGGCAATACTGCTGATGATGACAAACTGTCAAGAAAAGAGTTGTAATCGTAGTAGTTGTAGTAGTAGTATAGTAATACGACATACTTCACCGACCGATGATGATGAGTGCATTGCATGCATTCAGATCCGTATTTACAGTGTCCAGATCACGTTTCTTAGTTAACGACACGTCGGCACGTCCTTCCTTCCACCACCACACACAGGCCCACTACTACCACTGCGTCTACTGCCACCACCGCCATATAACATCTACTACTCCTACGACTTTTGTAAAATCATAAGTGCTGGCCAACGACGACAACGAAGAAGAAGTACATCATCATCGCACATGAAAAACTTTTATTTTCTACCCTGCTACTACCACCACCGCCGCTGCTGCTGTTGAGTTGAGCTGACTGAAATCTTTTTTGATTTTTTTTTCTTTCTTCTCTTCTTTCCTTCGCTTCGTCGTCCCTGTTTTCACACCGTCTGCTGAGGAGACTGCGAGTGAAGCCGTGCTAAACTTTGCTGATATACATGAACATGTAGGAACTTGCTCCACGCAGTAATAATATCCCTTATTCTTCTTATCTCATATACAGCGTGAGTTGCTTGCTGCAGCTATATGACCCTCCCTTTCCTACCAGCCGAGCAGTGGATGGAAAATTCATGTGTAGAGCTGCAGACGTCGAATGAAAGAATGTTGAGTAATCGTGCTCTCTCTTCTCCGTGCACTATTTTGGAGCTACATACATTCAACAGAGGAAGATGCAAGTTTTAATGCTGTAAACAAACGAATAAAACTATTTACCAGTAAAAGTCAGTGAAAATGTCATCGTCATCTTGTCACTTGCCTACTACTACACACCACTACTTTATCTATGTTCCATGGGGTAGGGAAGTAATGTTTTTATTATTAAATCTCAACTTTATCACGTCTATCTTTTTCTTCTCTCTCTCTCTCTCCCTAATATTATCGACAAAAAAAGTTTAGCGTAAGCACGTATGATTATGAATCAGCAGATATCGGACAAGAAAAACAGCAGGAAAAAATGTACAATTTTTTTGCTGATTCTTTATTCTTTACTTTTTGGTCTTGTCTGAGATCATGCGAATAACAAAAACATTGACCAAAAAAAGTTGAAGAAAAAACATTAGATTTTTAAATGCTGACTTTTGTAAGGATGACCTTATATATATTATATATCTTTGCTTGTTTATGTATGTCTGATACAGTTTTATTTATTCTTTTAATATATTTTTGAAAAGACTAGCTGATGCGAATGCATTTTTGTGAAATGCAATGAAAGAAACGCGTAGGTAAGTACTTTCTTCTCTTTTCTCTTGTGCTGTGTTGTTGTCCCAAATGAAAAGTAGTAACCCAGATTACGTGATGTTTCCACAAAGTTGCCAATTTTTTCTTCCTTTTCAAATTACTCTTCTTCTTGTATGCTACACGTGATGATGGAGAAACGGGATCCGATCTGGTAGGATTTTGAGCACGAACAGACGACTAAGCATCTAATGTTAAAAAAAGAGACTGTGGGAGAACGAGCAGCGTTAATATATATAGTTTTTTTTCATGAGGAGGTGGTGGTGGTGGTTGATGACGCGACGACGACTAAGGTCGATTTAGAGTGTGAAAGCTAAAGGCTAGTCTCACGATGAAAATGTTCAAATAATATGTATAAAATATTATTATTATTGAATACAAAGCGTGGTTCTTTTTTATTGATGATGATGATAACGACGGTGAAAATTGCTGATCAAACTGCTTTTCTTTACGTGGCGGGGGTGGTGCAACCAGTGATGACGTGAATGTCGATGGATCACTGAATGCACAAGTGTACGTGAATTTTTCAGCGTTTCCAGGATTCACTCTAAAAAACTCACTTGACTCACGTATTTCCAACATGAGCTTTTATTATTATGGCTTGTTAGTCATCTTTTCATTGTAGAATCAGCGTCATTACACCTGAAAATTGGAGCAAAATGTTGTAATTTAGACACTGGTGTAGTAAAGTTGTGTTGTGCATGTGATGATGGCAAAACGGAACTACATACCTGAAATATGAAAAAGGAGATAATTAGAATACGCAAGATTGCATTATCAGAAGCATAAAAATCAATGTTTGGCAATTTAAACAAGATAATGTAAAGACTTGAATGAAAATAAATTACTGAAAAAATACAAGATCGCTTTTAAAGCGACGGAAAGTCAACAATCGTTCTGCACGTTTTTATGTATTTATTTATTTATTATTTTGCTTTTAATGTTTTCCTTGATGAATGAACTTACGACGACGAGTTCATTGTGGAACTACTTTGCAACTTAATATTTTTAAGGATTTACCTTGAAACAGGAAGAAGGAGGTGAATAGCACGATTAAAAAGGAAAAAATACGTAATTATGATAAAAATTAACATTATGTACAATAAAAAAATAAAGTCATTCATCTGCACATTTTAATGAATTGTAAAAAAGTATAGCAAACAAATAAAAAATAGTACAGCGTAATTTACTAAAACTATTTTGTGCGTGGTTATAGGTATTCTGTTTTCATTTCTTATTATGTAACAGTGTCAAAGATTCAAAAGAATTTTTTCTTAAATTGTAAACTTGTGATAGAAAAATATGACGATAACTATTTACGACGAAGATAATAAAATACAAGCTTGTTTTTTATACTTTATGGACAGTGGGTCTCTCTGCTCAGTCAGATAATATGTTCGTAACAGGCCAAAAAAAATAACGAGGTGCTGAATGAAAATAAGGTGACATGACATGCTGTAACATCTCAAATTACATATTTTTTTCTTGTATTAATGGGATTGTTTTTAGCTGTTCAAGCTAGTAAAGTGGGTTCCATTTCCAGACACTGCCTACCTATATTTACGCGCTTTCAGTAAAAAGAATCATACGACATATTGTAGTAATATCTAAAAACATTCAGTTCGTATCATCAAAAAAAGAAACGAGATAAAATCTCAGAGAAAGATGAATGTATGCGTAGTTTGCATTTTAAATAATAATTCGAAACTCTATGCAAGAAATATTTTTTCTTTAAAGTGTACAAAATAGGCAGCTATAAAAATGTGTTGCTACTACTGTTTTTTCTATGTTGTCGGTGAGTTCAAATAAGACACTTCTGCCTGTTCAGTGAAATAATAATATATGGTGATGAGGAAAGCAGGCTCATGTAGGTAGGCACTTTTTGTATGTACACAAATGTACCTACACAGCTACTTGTATTTTATGGGGTGTTTTGAAGCAAAAATAAGAAGACCGACAACGAAAAGTAGTGGAAATAAGAGAATTCTCGTAAACAAGTCAAAGTTGTTTGCACTGCCAAGTACGATAGAAATATGTATACTACTCTTATTCATCTTTTTGACTGCAAAATTAGTAGAAAAAAATAATCACACTTAGAGCGAGCGAGTTGAAAAATTGATCTGTATAAATACGCGGACAAAAATGCATGTAGATAATATGAATATACATTGTAATGTGTGTATATATATAATGGTAGGTTAAGGGTCAAACCTTTTAGGCAGTAAATATTACATGTGTTTTTGGTCGGTGGAAAAAGAGACATTGCACCCATTAAACGAGAAAAGAAATAACAAGATGATGTGACAAATATACAAATTATTTCCTCTTTCCGTTTCTTTTTTTTCGGCTGAGGTGTTGTTTTTTTTTCAAGTGAATTTTCATTTGAGTGAGAATTTGTAGAGCTGTGTGTGATCATGGTATGGTGTTGGTATATGACTTGCGTATCTATTTATTTTCAAGCGTAAAGTAGGATATTTCTTGTTCAGAGTTTTTTGATTTGGTGCCAGTAAAAGAATGGAAATCACTGTTTCAAATTACTTTGTTTTAAATGATTTTATTTAGTAGGTAGTTAATTTGTTTTGCAATTAAATATGCATATATTTTACGAATGCCTTTTCATCATGTCTTTCGAAGAAATTCTAAAGACTTTTATAATGACAAGCAAAAAGATGTGACAAAAGTCAAATTTAAATGATGAGTATTGAGTACAGCCAATTTCCTTAGCTAGTAAAGATGCTGCTGATGACATTGACACTTTATGAACTCTGCAACAACGTTGTTAAGTTGTTGTGAAGCGCAGCTGCTTGCCCATACGTCACATTTTTTTGTCCTTTTGGAAAATGTTACACAATTCAGTGCAGTAAACACAAGAAAAACGGAAACTAAGATTACAACTTTTTATCCAGTAGTAGTTCTGCTTACAGCCATGTCAACAATGTAGCGAGAAAGTTATGATGCAGGAGAGGAGATGCAGGCGCAAGCAAATAAATCTACGTTTAGAGCCGTTTCCTGTCAAAGAAAAAAAATATTCTGTTGACTCTCATGGCTGGTGGTGGTAGTCAAAAATATACTTTTTGATCATTGATGATGACGTGTATGTTAATTTCGTACGCATAAGTAGAAGTACGTACTGTCGTTGTTCAATTTTAACTTTCCTGCAGTTTAAAATATGGTTGGCTTCAACAGCAGCGTCAAAATAAAAAAATCAAAGCAAGACATTGATGAGCGACGCAAACTTTCGTGTAACTTTTTATTCAAAAACCTTACTCTTTACTAACTTTCTGCTCCGTTATCGAAGTATATTGAATTTGCATGTATTTAAAAAAAATAAACGTAAAGATTTTGGCCACCGGAAGGATGGCAGTGGTACCCTGTACCAAAAGTACGTTCCTGTGCCTGCTTTCAAATACATTACTGAAGCACCTCTTCAACTTAATAGTCGGACATCAGAAGAAGTCCTAAGGAAAAATACGTTCTGCCAGCTACAAATAAAACACAAGCACAATTTTGATAGATTTCTGGTTGCATCCGAACGAGAAAATGTTTTGAATAGAGTAATTCGTTCCCAATGCGAAGGCGTGCTCTCTGCAAAAACCTACCAAAGTGCGGAAAAGGATCGTGGAGTGTACACTGTGATTCCAGAAATTGACGGATCTGGTTATTATTTTACTTTTTTAAAGCATCAAAACAGAGAATGGAGAAAGTTGTAAATTATGTCTGCTTAAAGTTACAAATTATATTTTCATGTTTTATAGACGTTTCAGTAGATGCAGTTTACAAAATGTGGTTAGCCCTGGAATGCGCCATGATGCGTAAAGAATCCCTTATAATTGTCGACGATCCGGCGTTAGCTCACGTGACAAAATTTAGAACGGAGCAGTGGCGTCTTTTAGATCGTTTTGTTAAATGGGGATGCTGTACTTCTCTGTTTTTTGCTTGCATTCTTCGACAATTTCCTTCCCTGAGCATTTTTCCCTTTTGCCTGGCCGCTTATGGCGCGGCCAAAATGCGTACAATGAAACTAAAGGATCCAGCATGTCGATATAGTGAATGCTGTGTAAACAAGCAGTACGAGCTGGATCCCGACTCTCACATTGTTTGCGATGCACAAATTTCTCTAAAATATTTAAGATGTGCTCAATATAGAATGTTCAAGTTGGAAAATCACGAGTCTCGAGATAAGAAAAATATTCAGCTGCTCTTTGCAACATGCGCTTTTGGACTGGTACAAATATTACGATATATTCACAGTGCTGATCCCATTCCTCACATGATTCTAGTGGGATACGATCAATCAGTTTTGGATCCAATGATTTCTCAACCTTTAAACATATTTACGCAGTTGAGAAATCGATTTCTAACCTTTGGTAACTTGCTAGGTGCCGGAAGAGCAGACACGGTTCACTGGCTAGTTCAAAATGGACTCTTTTACTATTTCGTTGTCCGACACATTCCGTGGGCCATTCAAACTTTTTTGGAGTATTTTGATAGGGAGCACGTGATGGCCAACGCTATACGCTACTTGCAGTTTAGAAACTTGTGTGGAGAGGAGCGCTACGAGTTTCCTGCAAGAAATCTCTACTGGACCATGCAAAAAGACTATCCGGAAAATAGGATTTTGCACGAGATGTATGACCACTTTAATGTTCCGCCTCAGGGGTATTATGAGTCTGAAGAGTTTCTGCAGACAAGAACACCAGAGAAGGTTACTCTGAAAGAACTTGTTCGCAGATTGAAGATTTCTTACTATCGCAATTGGTAAAATGCATTTGACTGCAGTGGATGGTCATATTTCAATTAGTGAGTCTACTATTTCTACCTTTATAAAATATATAATTGCATATTATATAAAGTTTTTGGAAGTATGTAGCTACTATAAGTACACGTTTCCTTTGTAAATAAAACAGTGCTGTTTTGTTGCTTTCATATCAGCGTATAATATGCAGAGAATCGCATAACTGAGCTGGCAAAAGTCATTCACATTTTTTACCCACCTTTTCACACCAGCTAATTAGCACTTTTGTTGAGACTTTGAGACATTATCTTTTAGTAATTTATGCATACAGTCATAGTCATATCATCACTTTTTATAGACCATTTAGCTTAATTGTGCTAGCTTCTAAAGATACAATTTACAACGAAATTTTCTATTTAGAAATTGTTTCGGTTCCATTTCATAAAATACTTTTATTTGATTAGGTTAATAGCAGAATATATACTTAGGTCCTTCTAACTCGTTCATTCGTATGCCACGCTAGCAATCCATGCAGATTGGTAAACTCTGACGGACTGGCTTACAATTATGTTTGTAAATGGTTTTATAACGAATTACGATCTTATCATGTTACATCCAACAATTTAAAATAATTTTTACTTGATGTGTAACAATAATATGAAAACTCATTTTATCAGTAATTTAAAACAGAGTTTTATAAATTCACAAATATTTTCATCTCCACCATTGTATTGAAAGTTTATCAACAGTCAGGGTAATTAATTTAACATACTAGTTTATTTGTACTGAAGTTTTCAAAGTAAGTCATGACAGTTTAAATGTGACATTATTTTAGTTTTTAACTTAATTTGTTGACAATTAGTAGAAAACTAGTATACAGTAAACATTTTGCAAAATGGTAGAATTTGCACAACAGGTGCACCTTTAAGTCCACATTTGAGCTTAAAAATGTATGAATACAAACTTTCAGTCAAATAATGAAACGAAATCCTACAAAAAGTGGAAAAATAAATGGTTCGCATGAATGACTCATTGTATTTCAGCAAACTCGCATAGTCGTTATAAATAAGGTTACAAAACTATAAGACTAATGGAAAAGCAAAATTTAAAGATATGCAATCGAAATTTAAAAAATAACAAAGATTAGGCACGTAAATTTTTACTTACTGGATTCGTGTAGTATTAATTTTTAAATTAAATGAAAAGCTATTCAAGAACAGTTGACCATATTTTTTATTTGATAGATTTTACAGAACTTACCGCATGTAAAGCAAGAGCTGATGGAACGTCGGAGACAAGTTTAAATATCTATGTTTCCAACGATAAAAGTCCAACACGATTGCTTACTGATCAATATTGTTTAAAAGTAAAAAAATATTCTACTTTTGTCTTATCACAAAACTAAGCAGTTCTTACTTAACTTCCTTTCAAAATTATATTTTCAATTGGCTCTGTCGATTTAATTTACGAGCACTTTGCACTGATTACATAAAGACGTCAGGAAAAGCGCAAAGAAGATAATTTTCACGATAAGGAAAGAAACCATAAACCACTGCACTAGTTTAAATGTTTATAAGAAAAATGAAACAAACTACATAGCGTTGGATTTCCAAGTCAAACCAGCAAGATTCACTTTGCCCCATAAAAAGTAATCTGCTGTTGATGCTGCTTTTTCTCTGATGTCTCTTCCTACTTCCAAAAAAAAGAATTCAATATTGTTGTTTTCGTGTGCAGCAGCACATTTAGCTTCAGTATAATACAATTTGTATATATATGGGGAAAGATTGAAAGCCCTATTACCCTTGTGGTTTACTCTTGCATTCCATATTAATCTAGAGAGTGAAAACAAACGCGCTGATTGCCAGTGCTTCTGCAAAACTAAAAACGCGTACAAACCATCATGAACCTACATGTATTTTGCAGTGGATGCGGCAGAAATCACTGGGAAGGTAAAAATTTTCACTTTCCAATAACAATACTTACATGTAGATAGGCATATACATACATACATTACATTACATATATGTTCCATAATATGCATTTGCAAGCCCTTTTTTACATTTTTTACATATCACTTCCTCATCACATTATCATCACAACGTTCGCT
>JAHZMT010004014.1:0-30987 GCA_027743785.1 Sinhomidia bicolor
AGTAAGTAGTCGGCATAGTGTGCAGTCGGCATAATGTGTAGTCGGCATAACGTGTAGTCAGCATAGTGTGTCAACGAAAATTGAGTCGGCATAGTGTGAAGTCGGCATAGTGTGTGTGATCCGTCGTACCCTGCGGAAGATTTGGCACCAATGTCACTTTACGTTTTCTGTACAAAAATACGTAACCCCAAAAATGTTAAAGATTTTCGCAAACATTTCATCATTTGTCTGTAATTTGTTACACGCGCATACACGTGTTGTTGACTGACGTGCTTAACTGTGTTGAAAAATAAAAGTTGTTTAAAACTTGTAATATTGATATTGAATTTTGAATAGATTGAATGTTAATCTAGTCAAGCCACTAGCAGTTTAGTGGTTTCAGTTGTCGTGCCTGCTGTTGTGGTCTAATATAACTTCAATATAAGAAAGTCAAGAATCGGGCCGGGCCTTTTATTGTTTGAGGAACGACAACACGAAATCACATGTTGGTGAGAAGCAGCAAGGTTTTTAAGCTTTCCAACGGCTTTTCAACTGGAAGTAGCGTTTGCAGTAGTTCTACTACTGCAAATGCTAAAATAGTCAATGTAACAAAACTCCTTCTTCGTCGTATTGGCGTCGAGGTAAAATTTTCTTATCAGTGTCAACTTGTCCACCAGACGCAGCTACGATCTAGTCACTACGGCAGTACAGCTACAATAAATAGAGAATTTAAATTGAAGAAGACTAATGCTTTGTCGGTAAGCGTATGCATTCATATTGAAAAAATAACTTTTTAGCTTTACAACTTGCAGCAAAAAATGTTCAGGAATATGGAGTAATAAATCTTTTTTGCTTATTACTTATTTATTACAGCTGGACAGAATAGTGAGCCAAAAAGCGAAAAAATTGTCGACGTTAACACCATTACAAAAGAGAATTCTTACACTTCCAAAGGGGACCCTAAAGACAATGAAAATTGATCAGGATTTGATGGAACAGGTGCTTACACCTGAAGTGAAGGAACTTGCATCATTATTCGATAAAAATAAATATGAGTTGCGCCTGGCTGGAGGACCTGTTCGGTATTTTAAAACTGGAAATTTTTGTGTATTGTATGAATATTTATGATCGTATAGAATTATACGCCAGTTTGTAAATAGTTTTATTATTCAACTAGGGACCTTCTAATGGGTAAAATTCCGGAAGATCTGGACTTTGCAACTACCGCGACTCCAGATCAAATGAAGGCAATGTTTGAACTAGAGGGGATTCGAATGATAAACACTAAAGGAGAAAAACATGGGACCATCACTGCTAGAATTAACGATAAAGAAAACTTTGAAATAACTACACTTCGAATAGATGTTGTCACGGACGGGAGGCACGCAGAAGTAGCGTATACCACTGATTGGGAGCTTGATTCTGCGAGACGAGATTTAACCGTTAATTCTATGTTTTTGGGTAATATTTATTTACCTACTCGATTCGACCTTTAATTTAGACTTGTTTGTTTATTTGATAATACGTATTTAGTAACCTACTACACTGAATTTTACTATATCGTTTTATTTTTTCTCAGATCTGAATGGGCACGTATTTGACTATTTTAACGGAATGGAGGATTTGGAAAACCGAAAAGTTCGTTTTGTTGGCGATCCTGAGCAAAGAATTCAAGAAGATTATCTTAGAATTTTAAGATATTTCAGGTAATGGGTAGATCCTATCAACACGTTCCAGACTTGATATTTGTCTTATTTGTTAATGATTATAATTTTTATTTTTACCAATTCAATGTTTTTCCAGGTTTTATGGTAGACTATCTGTTAGTAGTGATGACCATGAAGAAGCTACACTTTTGGCTATTAAAAATAACATGCAAGGACTTGAACGTATTTCAGGAGAAAGAATATGGATGGAGTTAAAGAAAACTTTATGTGGAAAGTACTCCAAGGAACTTGTGTTGAGAATGCTCGGATTAGGAATTAGCCAATACATTGGACTTCCTAGTGAAGCTGACTTGGAGGAGTTTAAATTTGTATGCGAGAAAATTGATAAGCTGCAATTGACAGTTAATCCTATTACGAGACTGACTGCCCTTCTTAGAACAGATAAAGAAGTAAGTATTTACAATGGTTTTGTTTTTATTTACATCTTTCATTATTTGAAATAAAATGACATACCCTACTCTGTGTTTTAGGCGACGGCTCTTAATTCCAGGCTTCGAATGAGTGCATTTGAAAGGGATCTATGCCTTTTCATTATCCTTCATCGTAAGACAACTGTAGCAGAAAACTCTATAAAGTATGTTTTATTATATTCGGTTTCAGAGTTATTTTTACATATTACCCAATAAAAAGTATATTAATTGAATTCAATTCTCTGCAGACCGTTCCAAAGAATACTAGTTTTTTCTAAAAGCAAAATTTCGGACGTGAGAAAATGGATGGAGGAAGTTTTGAAGTATTCAGGTAATGCTAACTTGCTTGAAGAGTTCCAGAGCTGGCAACTGCCAAAGTTTCCTGTGTCAGGAAACTTGTTAATGGATCATAAAGTCCCACGTAAGTATACCATCGAATCAAAATATAAAATAAGTCCGTTAAGGGAAATTTATTTTATTTCAAATATTTGTTCGATAGCTGGTCGAACAATGAACCACGTAATATCGGAGCTGAAAGAGATTTGGATTGATTCAAATTTTATGGCTTCAGCAGATGACCTCGTTGCGCATTTACCAGAAATACTTAAAGATGTTTCAGTGAAAACAAATAAATGATTTTTGTGGTGATATTACAATTTTAAAATCAAAACGGGTGTATGTCATTTTAACAGGTGCTCAACGTTACCTGGGTTAGACATACTTATGTGTTTTGATCAAAAGTAAAATAAAATATTTTTATGCCACGAAGAGCAAAACTCAGCACATGGAGCTCCAAAATTTTTACTGTTGTCCATTTTCACTGATGTAACCAACGATGTAGTATAACATTTATATCTCTCTGGATGTAACGGGTTTTTTGTAAATGAAATGTTTCGTTTTTTAACATTTTGTAACACAAAGGGTTGGGAATTATTTATTTAAACAATCTTACAAGAAACTCTGAAAGTTTTGTAATTCAGCATGGAACTACAGTCAAACTTTTTATCAAAGTACAAGTCAAATTTTCGGTTAAGACCAAAAGATCAGACTATATTATGGTCACATCACGCTAGACGAAAGCATCGCTATAATCGAATGGACCCTGATCCTGACCCACGAAACGACACATCTTCCACCCCGAGTCTGCCCAATACAGTACGAGATCGTGATGGGAAAATTAAACTAACTTTGACAAAAGAAGATTGGAAAAGATTTTGGGCGGATAGATTGCGGAAACTTGTAGATGCTCCGCACTTAACTGACAAGTATATCATCGGTAATACTGCAATTTTTTAAAAATTATAAAATTCATGAGATCCCCAATATTATCTGTTTATCTCTACAGAGATCTTACGGACGCAGTAGAAAGAAGTAGACGTATATTTTTGCATCATAGAGAGGAAAATCGTAAGGTTCGTATAGACCCTGATATACCTCCTTGCTTTTATTGGAACCAATACGAAGTTGCAAACTGGGTACAATCCGTTGGTCTTTCCGAAGCTGTTAAAGTAGGCCTAAACATTTTACACGGCATCTCGAGCATTTTTTTCCGTCAAGTTTGTTACTCCTTGTATCAACTATTGTTTTCAGGAAATGTTTCTACACTTTGGTATTAGTGGCAGAGAGTTGATTACATTGGATGCTAATACCTTGTTAAAAATGGGTCTTTATGAGTTGGGAACTATCAAGGTTTCAAATTCTAGCCTTTAATGATGATATACATAGTAGTACCAAAGTAGTACTAACTAATGTCTAAAGATACATAATATGCTTACATATAGAAAGTGACAAAAGCAGTTCGCAACGTTTTAGGACTTCCTCATACAAATGGGCTTCGGGCTATGGCACGAGTGCCACCGCTTGAAACATTTTTAAGACTTAAAGTCCGAACTGGTTCACAGGTTGACAAGTTTAGCTTTAAAGAATATTGTGCAGAGCAAAGAATAGAGTATGAACCTGTGTTACAGCAAATGTCAGAAGGATATCAGCCAATTCCAGGTTGTTGTCGAGTTGAAATACTACCGGGTCCAAAGGAAGAAATTAAGTGGATCCCAATTAAAGTTAGTATGGCAAACAAAAAGAAAAGATCCGATTTGTCTGCTGAATCCGAATCACAGCAATCTGACAGCGGGTTGTCAGCAAAATCTTCAGAAGATCTGTTTCTGCATCAAATCCCAACTGTGGAAGAGTTGGCTACAAATGCTCTCATGAGAAATACATTCATTCCACCAATTTTGAACGAGATTATTCAAGCTGTGTTCGAAAAAGTTAAAGAAAATAGACGAAATGAATGTATAAAAAATAAACAACAGTTGGCGAATCAAATATTTTTAAACCAACTCGATAAAGCTTATGAGGACTTTCACATTGTTAGAGCAGAAGACAAACTCAAATTTGTTACAATTATTGCCGAAGAGTTGGTAGAGGATGTTTTGAGAGCAAGAGAAATTCTCGAGGATATTGACAAATTTCAGGAGAGAATTAAATCAGAACTACCACCGGAAGACATTAAAAATATGCAAAAGGCTGTAGCACACTATGTACAAAGTATTATGCCTGTTGTTGTTTCAGCGGCACTGAAAGAAATGGAGAAAAGCTCCACCGAATTCCATTGTGAGTTAACTGAAAATAACTCAGGATATTACGCTGATGACGGTGAAAACAATGCTAGCACACAAAATGCGTTTGAAGCTAAATCGAAAGCTGAGGAGAAATCTGGAGAAGATTTTGAGGTGATATGGGACAGGACATTCATTGAGGATCTTAAACCTTCACCTCCGTTAACATGATGGTGTTCAAGATGTATTCAACAGGCGTGTTAAGTTTTGTAACGAAGCTGCAAGGTGTTCTTTAACTCATTTAAACACAAGAGTTAACACATTTTTTTCTAAATAAGCACAAAATTGCACGTAGTATTGCCATTTACCAATATTATTTTTTTGTGTAAACGATTTTATTTTTTCGTTGTATCGGAATTCAAACAATTCTGTCCTGGAAATAAAACTTGCCTGATATTCAAATTTATTCTAGATTTATTAATGTATTGGCTAAGAAAACTTGTCCATGAAACATTTTCTACCCTCTTGCGTACGTCAGGGTCTTTCAAGTAAGTATTGAAAGACTCACAATTATGTATAGGAGCAGTTGATGGTGATGAAAAGTCAAAGCTACTGTCCTTACTAACATCCAATTTTGGTCTCTTGCAAGTCTCATTATAATCTTTAAATACATTGTGCTCGTGTTCACTAGACGTCGTGTCCCAAGATTTGATAGAGGCTGGAAGGATTTTTGGTACTCCGTGATAAGATAATCGGCTTTCACCTGACATTATGGCAATATCGCCACTTTCAAGTAAAACTGCTTGCGGTCTTTCAACCTTTGTTTTTCCACCAATTAAAAAAATGGCTGTTTGTCCAAAACTATATGTACGAAGAAAAAAAGAAATTATTGCTTTTTACAATAGATGTATACAGTATACATCTATTCTTTTTACAATAAAATCAGAGGAAATATATTTTGAAAATCTTTTGATGACATTTTACCTGAGAGAAAACAGTGGCGCAAATTGATTGACTTCCGACTTGTCAACGTGACCGGAAAGTGTAGAGTCCATATGATAATAATTTGCAATCGCGGCTTCTGCCTCGAAATCTAAAAATCCTAGAATTTGTGAAATGTACCTTGTCATATCTGCAAGATCTTCTGGAAAATTACTTCTCCTTTCGTCGGTGTATACCTACATCAATGAATAATATTTGAGCTTACATTTATGTTAAATCACAAAATTATTTATGCCATGTGCTCTCGACTAACCTTTGTATCCCAATCGTGATGATAGCCAAACGTTACCCAACGAAGCTTATCGTAAAAATTTCGACCGCAGGTATCCAATTTAAAATCTTCTAATTTGTCTATTGCTGCGCCCTTCTTTTTCTTCTCCAGTCTATTCAAATTGTCCATGTTCGTAATGTACTGTGGGTGATGGGGAAAATCAAGTAATGTTCTGGATATCCAGTAACGTTGTCCCTCGTCGGTAAATGGGTTTCGTATCACAATAAGTCCTGTAAATTATATCTAAAATTGGTCAAAACTTTCTTTACTGATAAAAACTTATTTCGCAATAAATGTACACGTTTTGCCATAATGTGCGTATCACCTCTAGGAAAAGTTAATTCCACCACCGACCATGTTTCAGGCGATGTCAAACCCCACATTTGATGACAATTGCAGTCAGAATCATAGTTGACGCCTCTTTTAGCAATGCTTTCCTCTATACGATTAACCTCGTCCTTAGGATGTTGGAGGAGAATTTCGTCACTTGTCATTTCAAAGTCCATACTACTATCGTTCCCACTGTCCTCTCCTTCATTTCCATTCGAGCTTCTCACAGACAGCTTCTCCTCTAATTCCTTTTCTCTGTTCAGTTGGTCAGTATTTTCTTGAACTGTTACAACAGTACTCACTTGCTCAAGTTTTCTCCATTTTTTCTTACGGTTTATACGTGTTGAAGGTAGAGATGAAGGCATGTAATTTTTGAAGTATTTGAAACTGTCACGATACAAGTCATCACCTGCAGCATCCGCTGAACTTGAACAAGCCATTTTGCTAATGTAAATACTGTCAATTGTAGGAATAAGGGCAATCTATTCTTTTACATCACAAGTTCGAGAGAAATCAAAGTGAGTTCTCAAATCGTTTCAAGCAACCAAACATACAAGTCAGCTGAATGCACTAGTAGCGATATCATTCATCATCATCGTTCTTGTCCCACATATAAAGCAAAAACATGGTTGGCGCTAGTTAGTTTGTGGTGGCTGTGGTGGTACAGCACTTGGCTATTTGCACGACACGTGCTTGGAAAGGAAACAGCAACAAAGAAAACGAGTCTAGATAATTTGTTGTTGTGTATTACGTACAACGTATGGAAAGGTTTATTTAGAGCTGTCAATTTGCCAGTTGGCAAAAGTAGTAAATATAGTAAGTACAAAGTTAGATATTTGGTGATAAAAATTAAGACAACCGGGTTGGCTGATCTACAATTTACTACATATCTATTGATAAAAAATATTAAGCTAAAATTCATTTATAAACTAAGGTTAAGGTTTATACACTTTTATAAACATTTTATTTCTAGATCTAGTATTACGTCTATCATCTCAACAGGTGTCTGCACAGAATGACTAGCATCATAATTATCCAATGAGCAGTTGTCCATGAGGAGATGGCCACGAAGCCTTGCCAAACTTTTGTAACCGTAATGTCCCATCCTCCAATGATCATATATCGCGCAGACTGGGAGGCAAGAGACAGAGGGAGGAAGTAAGATATCCATTGCAGGTAAATGATAAGAGATTCGACTGGCCACAAAACGCCTATGAAGCAAATGGATATGCACGTCATGGCTTAGATTATTTTAAAAACAATTTTTCATTTAATCAAGACTGAATAATTTCGAGCTTTTACCTGAGAACAGCAAATTAGGCACTAGGAACACCAATGCAAAAGATACAATGGATATGTGTCGAGTTTTTGGTAAAAGCGTGGCCACCATAAAACCTGAGTCGTTTTAAATAAAAAAAAGTTCTGGTTACAAAAAACCATGAGCTTTTTAAGTAGGTTATTTATGTTATATGCTCACTTAAGGTAAGTCCCGAAACCCCTGTAATTCCAAACAGAAGTATGGGCCATGGCCAAAATGCATTCATTGGAAGAATATTAAATGCGAAAATAGGAATGACAAGCACCAGTGCAACATGAACAAGCATTAGAATAAGCTCAATTATCCAATGAAATATTAAAACTTCAATAGTATTCACTCCTGCACAAAAGGAACGTGTCAAGATGCCCCGGCGAAGTTCTCTGTGAAATGCCAGTCCACTTGTTGCACTTGTCATCAAAAATACGATGCTGCAAGACAAAGCCAATCATTTTATTTCATTTTAAATACAAGCACACAAGTGTGCAAGTAATTAATAAAATGACAGTATTAAATTACACGAGTGATATTGCTGGAAGCACAAATCGTGAGTGAAAACCGACATGTTCAAAATTTCCATTTAATGGCGACTCTTCCTGTGAACGCAATAAGTTGCAGTTTAAAAAAAATTGTTCAAACATTGAGAAAATAGAGTAAAAAACAAATTTACCATCTTCATCAATGTCGAATTGAAATCATAAGCATTTCTTTCCAATCCATCACAATCCGTAGCGATTCCCTCCTCGAAAGATCTGTATTTTTCTATCAGTTCTCTTCGGAGTAGTCTTGAAATTATTGTATCTACAGTCGTTGATTAACATCTTATCTTTTATTCCGTCGGAATTACATATTACGCATTTTATCCAACAACCACATTTCACAAGTTTAAAAACTACAAACCTGAAGAGTCAAGGTGCACCACCAAACTACTGGTATTATCAAAGCTTTCAATCAATTCATCATCGCTCACGCTATTAGCAACTTTGTTGAAAACTTCAGTGGAAAACATTGGAGTAAATTCTAGATACCCGGCAATTGTACCTCGCTTCAGAGCTTCTTCAGCAACCTCAGTATCAGTGAGAAGCGTCTACGTATTGACAACACAAACAATGCGTTTGATTCAGTTTTGTTAGTCTGTACAAAGATTTTGTAGTTAAATCTCATATTCTCATAGCCTACCCATGTGATCAGATCACCCCGTATGGTTCTCAAGAACCGACAGCTCATTTTTTCAGGTTTGCATCCAAATGTCATATCTTCTTCCTCTAAGCAATCTGAAATAATATTTGTGGAGCCCGAATCGTAATCAACCAGACCCATTCGGATATTCTTAGGATCAGGGCCAATGGTTACGCAAAATAAGGATATCAGGAACGCTGTGAGCAAAAATCTCAGGAAGATGAAACTAGATGAATAAATAAGTACCATATATATTGGCATATAATTTTTCGTTAATAAATAAATGACAAAAAGTTGGTGATTAGGTATTCTTAACAATCTTATTGCTCAATTTTACCTAAAGTTTCTCATTGTCAAAATCACTTGTTTTATAGCCAACGCCCTGAGACGGTTTCCAAGTCTGGATGGATTCGGATAAGGCGGAAGATTCTCCAATTCTCGTTTCTTCAACGGTTTTGCCTTTTTCGTGGCCAGGTTATCTTCTTCATGGGAAACTTGATCCATCCACTCACTATAGGAAATGCTCTTCACGTCTGTTTCTGAAACTGGAGGGAGTCCGTTAGGCATGCCGTACGCACTCCAATCTTCCACAAGAACTACTTCTTCAATCCCATTTTTACCTTTACCCTTTTTGTCGTTTTCTTTACTTTTGTTCTCTGCGTTGGCTTTTGCTGTTTCTTTGTAGCATATACGAGCAATGACATCTTCCAGAAGGGGTGAATTATGTCTTTGAAGCAATGCTATGGGAGAGTCTTCAACAATAAGTCGTCCTCCTCGAAGGGCACCAACCTTGAAAGATCATTTTTCAAGAGGTTTACATTTTAATTGTCAGAGTATGGGTTGAGTGATTGCAAAGCGGATAATTTTTTTACAAACCCTATGTGCTTGTCGAGCTTCTTCGATAGTTTGGGACGCTAGAATCACTGATGTCCTTCCATCTGACACCAGTTTCGTCAAGTGTGTCCATATTCTAAGGGAGTCAAATGATAACTCTGATTAAAATAGCTTGCTTTCATGATTATTAACATATTAATATTTAAGCTATACATATATGTGCTTTTTAGATGTTAATTGAAGCTTATATTTAAATATTTGGTTACCCTCTTTTAAACAGGGGGTCAAGTCCAAGCGTTGGTTCATCGAGAACAATTAATTCGGGCTCGTGTAACAATGCACAGGCAATAGAAGCTCGCTTTTGTTCGCTACGACTGCTCATATACACAAAAGTTCACTTATGCATATTATTCATGTATTTTTGGATGTGATATTTTTTACGTCCAGATACCCAATATTTCGTTATTTCGTACGTTTAATCATAAAACACTACCTGAGTTTGGAAAGTCTTTCGTTGCAGTTTTGCAAACTCAAAATGTTTGCAAGTACTTCAAGTCTCTCTTTAATCTTCTCTAAAGTCATACCATACATACGTCCATAGTACTGAAGTGCTTCCGTTACCGTAAACTCTGTGTGCAATGCTAATTCCTTGTTGAATAACAATTTTAACGATTACCAATCTTAAGCAGATTAAAGCAAGATTCATTTGGTGAAGTATGAATTAATGGAATAATTATTGTTTTACCTGTGGCAAATATCCAATTCTTCTTCCTGGAATCCCTGACGCTGAAGCTCCCGGTCTAGCACCAAATATAAGAATTTCGCCTTTCGTGAATCTCTTTAGACCTGCAATGCAATGAAGAATTGTACTCTTTCCACTACAACCCGAGCCAATTAATGCGTATCTGTAACATTCCAATAAGCATTTGCTTTACTTTGTTGTACATATGTCAGGCTTTTTTACATCAGCAAATGTATTTTTTATTTTTTAAAAAATAAGAAAAATATAAATAATAATAATAAAAAAATAAGAAAAAACTGTCAATGAACTAACATTGTTCCCTCCTTAGCAAACATATTAAGATTGTGAAGCACAAGTTGTGATCCATATTTTTTAGACGCTCCGCGTACCACTAGTGCCGGTCTACGGACGCTGTAAGCGACAGTGTCCACAACAGTCTTGTTATTTATCTTGGCAATCGGAATGCTAACACAAAAAATTCCAATATATTGATATTTATTTTTCATGCAAAATTAATATTTGCTTTATGTAGACCTTATAATATATAATAGAATGTATATATAAAACATAAAATAAACTATCACTTTTATACCCTGTATGCATTCTTTGTTCATTCATCTTGTTAATATTATTACGCATATTGGCACAATTTCAATTGGAACTCCTTCACTAATTAACTCAATAAAATTTGCAACAGAAATGGAAAGTAACTTTACTCATTACAACAAGAGTCACACGCATCTGGACAAATTATTTCTCTCTCAAAACACATTATCTCTCTCGTTCTGCCCACGACTTTTTTCCCCAGTAAAAGTAAAGTCCGTTGTCGGGTGTCCTTTTTTAGTCAGACCGCAAATAATTTCACACACGACATTCATTTGGCATCATCGACACTCTAAAAAAACCAAATGACCAAACCCAAAAGAATAAGTATTACAATAATAAAAATATCAATAGCAGCCACATCACGAAACCAGCACCGTCCACCATCATCACCGTAACCACTACTAATGAAAAGATTTTTACATGTGTACAGCAACCTGTCCTTTTCCTTATACGTTCAGGTTCATCAGAAAAGGAAATTTACCAATTTAATATCTCTGCAATCTTCACCGCGGCGAGTGTGAGTGAATGGGCATTCTATCGTCATCTCCACATTCATTCTCATTGTTGTTCATCTTCTTTATTTTTCTTTGCTTTCTTGGTCAGCAAAGTTTTGTTTGTTGGTCATCTTCTAAATAAAAAGCCTATCAGCATGTACATATGCAAAAGGTAAAAAAAAGTGTGAGCAAAGCAAGCAGCAATAAAAAAATGTTGCAGAACAAGGTGCATCTCTTTTTTTTCATATAATGTTTTCATGATCATCATCAACTTCATCTTCATCACAAAACAATCATTATCAAAACCAATCCGACCAAAAAATATATAGAAGGATTGGGTAGGACTTTTTTTTTTACCTCTATAACAATTATTATCAACTACATATTGCTTGCCCATAAAAACAAGCCAGTTTTTTCCTGTTTTGTGTTTGAATAATCTCGGTATATACAAATGCAAAAAAGTGCTAATTTCTTATGTAAAGTTCAGCAAAAAAAAGTATTGATTTTTGTATGTATTAGGTAGGTATACAAATCCATTATATTTATCTATGTACGTTTTCTAACAACACTGAATCTGTCATTCTGTTCATGCGATACAGTCCGTTAAGTTTCTCTCTGTATTCTTTGTTCATGTGTGCAAAAACGTTGCTGAACTGAACTTGACTCGTTTTATATATTTTTTATTGTAGATACTTACCATGAAACAGTTTTTTATGGACGCTGTTCGTACAGTGAGCATAAATGTCAATTTTACGAAGTATGTAACAATAGCTTTTCGTTCGTGTACATTTTCCCTTTTACTACTGTCAAAGCAAAAGAAAGTTTGTTTATTTCTCTATTTGTTAATTTTCTGTAAAATAGGAATACCTTGCCACTTGGATGACCAACAATGTCAAAGCGTGCATGCCGCAGTCATCATCATCAATCACCATTTATCATAATTATATGTATCATTGGTATTATTGGTTATTTTCAACCAGAGAATATGTTAGGTTTCATCATGCAAAATATTTTTTTCCCTACGTGTGTGCATTATGCACCATACTAGAGCTCATCGCGGTTAAACGCTGGTCTCAATAGCGTAAAAAATAAAGATATTTATGTGTAGGCAAGCAGGAGGTATCATGAGGAGAACAGGATATCTCTTTATAAGCACCTTTACTAGTTAGATAAAATGTTTATACGAGATTTTGAAAAGTAAAAACATGAAAATGTGCTTGAGAATTGCGAAATGGCAGGATACGTTATATATGCTTTAAAAAGAAGTTTAATCAAGCAAAAACCAGCGTGCACCTTGCGATACAGGACAGCTCAAGTGGATATACAAGTGATCAGTGATCATCATCATCACTAACCAGTGACCTCATCTTTTAGCGCTCATATATATTCATATATAACCTGAGTAGTTGTCGTATTATTATTGCCTATGATATGGTAATAGTTGAGTAGTGCTAGTATTGCTTTCGCTGCAAGGTATCTGTATTGAAAGCGACGAGTACATGAAATAATAAGAAAAAAAGAGATGCTCGTCAGCAGTAGTAGTAGGCAATAGACTTGCCTAAAAAGCGATTCGTCTTGCTAGAAGAGAGGATTGCATTGTTAACTTAAACTTGGGGTATTTGAATGCGAGTACAGTTTTAGTTTCTGTAATGTGCTGAGCACACACATACATCTGCATATGCACTTGGGTTTAGAGATAGATTTGTAATTTGTTTGCATCATAAATGAGCCTCAGCCACACAAAGTTGGACAATTCTTGCATTTTTATAAGTGAATGCGCATCATCATCATCATTGTCATAGTATGCCACTTACCTACATTTGAAAAAACAAAGCTGAAAGCCTGGTTAGGGATGGTTGGCGGTGTATTTTTTATTACCGCCATGCCATGCCTCCTCACAAGAGATGAACAATGAAAAATGAATTGATTATCACTATTGCTATTATTATTATTATTATTTGACTGGCACTTGGCAGCCCAGAGTTTAGCTTTAACTTTTTGAAGGAATCTTTGAATGGAGTAACTGCAGTTAGTTGTGATGTCGATACCAAGCTCAATATAATATCCGCGTAATATATAGGAAGAAGACCTCGTTAAATTATTAACCCAGCAGTTTGAACTTGCGCTACAAAGTAAAAGCTATATTTACATAGTCAACATAAAACATGCAATCTTTTCCATTATTAGCAATGGATGATGTTTGTAGAAAACAATAGTTAGAAAAAAATATATTGAAATCAAGGGTTTCAAATGAAGGACGTATGTAAATTGGATGTTAGATATTTTAAGGAACTTTTATAGCAAAAGAAAATTAAACTTATAAATAATTTTAAAATATAGCTTGTCGTTGTTTTTTTTAATCTTTTCGTTTCAAATGAAAAAAAATGTGCACACTACATTTTGTAGTGTAAATAATATTTTTGAACCTTTGTTTTTTGGGTTATAGTTATTGTTAACTGTATCTAAAATCTTCCGTAATACTACAATAAGTATTTACGACGACGTGGAGTACAGCAATGTTTAAACAAAAAAGTCTTTTTAAAATGCTTCTTGTGTACACATTCTCTTTAATAATTCTAATGGCAATCATCGCCAGCATCGAGTTGCTTTAAAGAATCGATGACATTATAATGAATATTGTTATTATAAAGTAAAAGTTCTCATTCAAAAGGAAGTCAGTGGGCCACCAGGTAGATCGGGTTGGTCCAAGGTATGTATATAATATTGTTGTTGTGAATGTTACTTAAATATGTTATTATGAATGGATACTGTATGAAAACGATTAAAAAGTTTTTTTAACTTAAAGTTTGCAATTGTAATCTGAATATCACACAACATATATTCTGCCAGCATGTTCGTCATGTTCTCAGAGCAGTTCTCTTGTTTCCTTGTATTTTTACTGAGTTGATGTAGTTTGCTTGCATTTTATTATTTTCTCGCTCATGATTGCTTACTTGCTTGTTGGATCAGTTCTGAGACTGGTTTGTGTCTTTACTATTATCAGGTAGTCATATTTGATGATAATGGCTAAATGCCAACAAGGTTGGGTTGTTAAGTCACAAAGCAGTAGTAGTTGAAAACGTGTTGTATCATTTAGCGATCTCTGTTATTACCAACGAAGCGAAGGCATGTCCCGTGCCTTTTTTATCCAACTATTGCCTCCTATCTGACAACAAGACTAAAGATGTAATTTATGAGAAAAGTGAAAAAGAAAGAAAGGTTTAATTGCATGTCGTGCAAACAAATGCGATATAATGTGAACTCCTTACTTTCATATATAAAAAAGTTATTGTATGATAGGGTCATCCTAATATATGGCAAAGAATGTCCTTTTCTATGTTGTTGTTTATAAATTGTAATTGAAATTAAAGAAATATTTTTATTGTAAACAAGCAGCTTATACTGTTAATTGTTAATATTTTTTTGAATATTATGCATTGGAATTGTTAATTAAGCAAAAATGAGCAGTGATAAATCGTACATTCATGTTCATGTAAAATTATAAAATACGACATTTGTCTACATTCTACAATGCTACTTTATTTCTTTCAGCCAACCACAATTACATCATTACTGTAACTACTTTTTCTCATCTTTGAAAATGTCTTGTTGACCACCTCAAAATTGCGTCTCCAAACGTTATTCTCATCGATTAAGGTTTGTACTTTTTGAAATTCCAAAGTATCCAGCCTTGCTGTAATATTTGAGTAAACATCCGGAGGAGGATTTCCGCCAGTTTCGCTAGATGTCCCACCTGATGGTAATGCTGCAATACGACCCTCCAAGTAGCTACGTGTGTCGGATATATTCTGAGACAGTGTTAGTTGTGCGGTTGCTAGATCATCGCTTAACTTGGTTGTAACACTGGTCATGTTTCCGTACAAGTAGTTTTCAACGTTGGTAACTCTGTTGGAAAGGTCATCAGAGGTTCCTCCTGTTCCGCCATCACCACTTCCAACATTGTTAAGACGTGAGGTTACGGTTATATTTAATGCAGTAATTCGACTTTCCAAGTCGGCTAAACAAATAAAAAGGTTAGTGAATTCTACTACATGAATTGCAAGTTTATAGTGCAAATTTGGGTGATTACTAGTTCAACCTATGACAGCCATGGCCTGACTGAGTCTTGTATCACATTCTGCAGGGCATCCTTCATAAGGTGGAGCTGGAGTTTGTGGTGGCTCCGGTCCTGGATCCTCTCCCTGAAACGGGTTGTCCAGAGAAGGTAAATCTTGTCCCTGTGTGTACTGTATTATTCCTGAACATAGTATTACGAGGAACACTAAAGAGCAAAAACTATTTGATATGAATTTTGGTATTTTGTTAAATTTTATTTCGAAATTCATTATGAAGATTTCTGTTTGAAAGTTAATTAAAAACTTGTTCAGCAGTGATGTAGCAATCAAATTTCAATGTACCAATATGAACTACATTGCGTATATGATTTTCATTAAACAGAAAGTTTTAATAGTAAAATGCTTGTCAGTAGATTATAGATATTTATGTCCTTGTATCATCTTATTGAACTTCAATTGAATGCTTTTCAAAGCAATTTTTTGCACAAAAAGTTTTCATGACATGGTCATTTAGTCATTTTCAATTTGCAGTTCAATGTTAATTTTATAATGCATTGTATATACTTACCACAAATCTTTCTTTTGAAATTAAAAACGCAATGTTTCGTGATGACATGATATGATCATGATCAGTCAACTAAACGACCGATGGTAATCGAAAAGTAGAATATGAAAATGATGGCGGCACAAACTATGTATAAATTTTACAAACTCTTTACTCAACAAAATATGTAATTTTTCATTTGACTGGACAAATCACAAAAATCATTTAGGTTCCAATACGTTTTGAGAAAAATCGCCGATCATATTCCCAGCTGGATAATATCTAGCTACCACATACGTTTTAAAGCCAGAACAGTTTGAATTACTTGCATATCCATACCCAACATATTTAGTGCCTTTCCACAGAGTTTGCGTGAAGTGGCCAATTTTCGGAAATAAAGCATCCGATCCATCACCTTTGTAACCGTCTGGAAACGGATAGTCTTTAATTTCCTCATACCAGCCATTTACGGCCATCAAAGCAATATCTTCCTCTGGAATTGTTGGTTCACTTGACATTGCAAGAGATTCTCCCGTCCCTTCACCGTTTATCTGACGATCTGGATCGCTACCTTTACTGTGATAAGGATTGCATTCCAAAGCAATCTGTTCTGCCCATTTTTGAGCTTGTGTGGAAAGCTGTATGATAAATTCATTTTTGATTTTAATCAAGTTTTGTATTAAATTCGTTGTACATTCTTCCTTTTTTTTAAATAATCTGACCGGCTGTGCTAGTTTTAGTGGTTCAGATGAATGACGCTCTCTAAATTCATTTTCTCGGTCTAGAATAGCCGTCTTCCAGTGTTCTTGATGTGTTATTTTCTTTTTCTATACATTTTTAGGAGGAAATACATTATATATATTATATTGGATACCAAATTATTGCATATCTTAACACATTTGGTTATAAAAGTTATTATGATGAAACAGCTCTATTTATAGAATAATATACCAGTTTTGCAACCCCATCTTTGCCATGTTGTTCGTTCAGTTCGTTTATCATACAATGCACGAAGCCACGAAAGGGGTAGGCGTTTTCTGTTGATTCCAACACGACATCGCTATAATCTTCAGTTGCAGTCTTTTGTGGTTCCTAATAAACACAGGACGTTTAAAACATAAAGTTCTCAAATAAACAGCATTCGACAAGCTTACTTGTAGAAAAATGCTGCAATTTTGATATTGCTTCGGTAAATGGTTCATAGCGAGTTCCAACATCCATTGTCCAAAATATTCCTGCACATTTGTTGTAGAGCATTCTTAGTATTAGTTGAACATATTTTGTTTAGACATTTATATTGAATAAATGTGTAAATAACTAGTTACAAACATTGTCTAGATTCTGCTCATTAATTTGCCGTAGCACGTTAGGTGCTTGTATATAACAGTTGAGAAATTCGGAAGTTTTTGTATTTGGAAAAATCTTCAGATATTCATACCAACAAACACCTTGATGAACTCGTACAGTCATCTGTCTTCAAAAGTCAATTTGTCAAAAAACAATTAATGAATCTACTAAATGATGTGATAAAGTATTAATGTACTAAACTAGTACCTTCCATACTCCGTGGACGTTAAACAAAATATAGTAGCACTGTGTATAAGAACCGAGCATATAGTTGCAAACAATATGCTTTCATATGTTTTTGTCATTTTGCTCAAAGTAACTAAAATAACTAGTATTTTAATTGGTAGCACACGGTATTTAAATTTCTGGAAGGCCTCCAGTCCGTCTAGGAGTCAACTATTCAGAAATCTTTAAACGCAGCATTTATATAAAAATAATTTTCGTTATTTTATAAGCAGCCAGCCTCTTTTGAGGAAGAGAATAAGTTTACTATTTTATTATCATCAAGGTCACTTTGTTTTTGCGATTATGAAAATCATGTAATAGCTAGACTACACTTGCTTATCTTTCTAATTTTCTCAACAATGTTTCAAATTTAAACACTGATTTTCTTTCAAGTAACCCTTTTACCATAAATAAACAAGATGTTATCGTTTGCAATTATGCAACTTAAACTTAAAATTTACTTAATTAAGCTTTATTCTTACCATCATATACATACCACTTTGGTTAAAAATTCTTAATATGTTCTACTGACATGAAAACGCTTTAACTATAACATACCCAGCCATTTTTGTAAATAGACAGTTTTTTTATCGTATGTGATAACGATGTGCTAAGATTTCACAATTTTTTTTCAGGGAATAAAATTAATGAAGAATTTGTGAAGAGTGAGAGCAATAAATCCTGGCCCTCAGTAAGCGTGAGAAATACTTTAAGAATTTTTCGTATTTCTTTTTTGCACCTTTACTTCTTCGAGATTGAGACAATAGTCTTACCAAAAATTATTACAACTATAAAATAATAACGTAAATATAAAAATCCTAAAATGGGTAATAAAATTTTTTGATCAAATGGAATAATATTTTATACTTTTGTGTATAATGTGGTTAGCAATAAATATTAAACATTATCATTGTTTTAAATATTATTATAATAGCTACATTATGTATTATACTTAACACAAGTTGGTTGTGCCATTTCTGTTGAAGTCTGACATAAATTACTTAATGCATCTTCTATAAAGGATTCTTAGCCCTGTAATCGAAATGAAATATACATATCATCATGTTAGTCATTTGGCATATATTTTGCTTGCCCAGTCAAATCAAACTTCATGTTTTTAAAAATTGCTGTATATTATGTAGTACCAAATCACTGGCAGTAATATTTTATGCTGCTATAAAAGTTTCTAAAAAATATTGGTTTTTCTTACTACATTTTTTAACGTTTCTGTAGTTTGAATAATTTTAATCTTGCTCGCTGTTTTCATATTCCCGATGATTCAAGAGGCTGTAAACTGTAACAGTAATTCTGACTAGACTGAAAACAAGAATGAAAATAAAATTTGAAATGTACAAAAACTATATGTACTTTTACAAGAAGGCACATTATGTCACTTTTACCTAAGTGGATTTTTAGAATCGCCCATGAAAATGTTACGAAGGACATTCTTTCTCCGCAGCATCATATAGGTGGCTTTTCGTTTTCGTTTAAAAATGAAAAGAAGAGGTATTCAAATCGAGTATGCAACTTGTAAGTATGTAGTAAAAGAAAATCCTCAAAAAACTCAAATAATTTTTATTACATTCACGTAGTGCCCACAAAATATATCCTTTTCGTGGCTTTCCAGGATTTTGAACAGCTATAAAGGTTATATTTCAGAATTCTACGAGTTTACCATGCGTTTTATTGCTTTCATATACATTTTTACTTTTTACACATTCAAATTTCAAGATGGATACTTTATGGTTGATTTATTACCAGAATTTGAATAAAACTTTTTTTTATTGCCACATGAAGTTGTGTGGCTGCATATGTGGCCACAATAATACCATTTTACATATGTTTAGCCACTGAACCGTAACGTGTTTTTTGAGTAATCACGGCTCACACAGTTTGTTATTTATTTGCATTTCCTGGTGAAAGGAGCTGTAGGCTAGGAAAACCATACTAACATGGAGGGGTAGGTGAAAGGAGAGGAAATGCATCGAGTTATGCAGTTCTTGAATTTTTCCATGTCATATTTGTAGAAAGTGCATTGGATTTACTTATGTCACCCAGGAACACAAGTGTAGAAAGCTTAGTATTTGGAGGCAAGATTTATGAAAATGATAAACATCTAGACCTTCTGCATAGCTTTGGATCGTTTTGATGGAAAGATATGCACGAAAGTTACAAATTCAGGAATTTTTTTGTAAAGATGTGTGTATACGTATATGTAGGTAAGCAAATGTTTGTCTTCGTAGGAATGTATGTGTAGTGCAACACAGTAATACATAAATAAAACCAAAAGTTCACAAACACATTATGTATCTAAATCCAATTTCCGGTATAAGCACATATACACGGAAAGGTACAAAATAATCAAATTTGTAAATTGTGTTTCATATCTCCTGTCATAGTCATATCCCCTACAATTAAACATAAAACCGCTAGAGAGTTATCGAGCTGTAACTCAAGTTGTGAACCTGTTTTGTAACTCTACATGAAAGGTACACAAACTTGTTTTTTACCCATTTTAAAACGTTTTAGCTAGAAGCATGCTCGTAATAAAGTAAAATAGCGTATGCGTTATTTAATCGGATTAATGATAGTAATATTTTTGATTTTTTTAATCCAATTTTTAGTGATTAGTGTTATATTTTCATTTTTCGAAATAGGTGGCCTTTCTTAAGCTGACTATCATCAACAGTTTCACCATTTCGATATATTGGTACCTTCATAAAATTGGAAATGATGCCAACAAAATTTTGTATGTAGCTCACAAAAGAATTGATGGCATCCATTTCTTTTCGAAAAATAAAAAGCTTTTCTGAGCTACCCCTGCCTGTGTTCCTTGTATTCTCTTCAGTTCCTTTCATTCACGCATTTCCTCCCCTAGAAAAAATACAATGTGTACAATACATTGCATGAATGAAAATGAAGACACCAACAAGACAACATCTGACTTGACTACATCAGCTCAAGTAATCTCCCACTCCTTCACAAACTGAACAACTATCCGATTCATGAGGACATGTCATTCATACAAAACAACTTTCCATTATTGTCCTGCATTTTTCAGGGGTGATCTTACAATACTACGAGAACAATAATGTATATGGTTGAGCAGATGAGAACAGTAAAAAGTGGTAACACTTCTGATGTTAGTTTGCTTTCTCGAAGCAAAGTAAGCTATTTCTTTTTTCCGGTATTTCCTCACTGGAACGTAACGTACAGAAAACGTCAGGAAAAGAAAAGAGAAATCGCTGTTTACCTTTCGCATTTGATCAGATAAGAAACGTGGCGAACGGCAGGAGAACTCATTCCAAAAAAAGAAAGTCGGAAAATGGGAGGGCTTGATTCAACTGGAAAAGTTTGTAGAGAAATGAAAATATATATGTGATGATGATGATGACGAACTAGAAGCGCAGCCAGTGCGTACGGTGTATGTACATTTATTATTAGAATGCACCCATCTGCCTGCACCCTGCACTGCTGCACCACCTTTTCATTCATCAACGGAAGTCGCCTTTACGCCTTTTCATTTTAGAATTCAGTTGATTGTACAACTTCGTAGTTCAAACGATTCTGACTGAGAAGGACCAATGATCTTGACAACTGACTTGGTATAAACATTTTTATTTGGACACCTTTTATATTTTTTCTATTTGTGTGCAGTGGGATAGGCAATGTTGACTTTTTTTTAAAAGAAATTTTCGGTTAAAATGAAGTCTTTTTTGTTGTCAATGTTGCTTCGCACGATTGGATATTGATTGAGGCGTGATAATAATAGAATGCATTTTGATGCACTGCGTAAAAGCAAATCGACATGAACTTTCGAAAGGCCAGTAATTTGAATGTATTTGAAAAGAAGACATATTGAAGAATGCTGCAAACATCTGCAGTTCATAGCATCAAAACTGCAAATAGTCAAGTCGGCTTTAAATTTAATTGACGGAATGTTAAAGACATTTATTTATTTTCAAAAATTAAAAGATGGATCCACAAAACTGGAAATTGACAAAAATTATGCAATAGTGAAGTATTGTGGCAATTGAGATTACGTACAATTTTTCTATTATTTATATTATGTAAAACGACTTACGTGTACTTACGTACTTGGATATGTGCAATTTAAATCTAAACAGTTTTCTCCCTCGGATCAAATGTAGAAGCGTAACGGTATAATGTGTGCCTATTAACGAAAACTACTACTCCCACGCAAAGATAAAATTTAATAGATTACTACGGTATAATAGTAATCATTATCATTGTAAAGGAGCTTTCATTCAGGGTCGAACTATTTATTGTCATAATAAGGCAAGCCATTTAAAATCCCAGAATGCTACATTTAAAACAGTCATACAAAGCCACTTTAGAAAATTGCCATGCTCATAATAATAATGATTGTCCTTGTACTCTGTATTTTCCTGCTAACATATAAGTGGTACTTGGGTATTCTGTCTTGTTTTCATTTGTACAAATAGAGAGCCCTTCAGGGGTCAATGTATTACTACAGTACAAACATAGACAATCTTAATGGTACTGAAAAGTGTCCTCTCATGTACAAAGAGACAATAAAGGCAATTGTAATGGCTAATAGCGACAATAGTGAATATCAGTAGGGAAAACGTTCATCGTGTATTTTATTTCACATGACTCCACTAGATCTTCTCCGGTCTCTGAGTTTTGGACGCTTAGCGCATAGTAAGCGACACGGTGGCATGACAAGACACGCAGAATGGGACGGTTTTGTTGTGAAAGTAGAATGGATCAGCTTTGTCGTAAGCGCATCAAGCACGGTGTAGTTGGTAGGAAAATACAATGCATGGAAAAGTGTACACCAGGGTTGAATTTTATTGCGCTCATTTTACGGTTTACTACCACCTTGATTCGCTTTTCCAGGCCTTTGTCGGTACTATTTATTTTACATGGTAGCATCAGCATTATAATATAAGGATAATCAACATGACATTCTTGAATCGTAGCAAGACAAGCTAATGTACATATAAATGGAATGCGGGCGTTACTACAAGTAGCGGTTGAAGGTATGTATGAAATGGATTATTATACAAGATAGATTTGTTTTCGCGTGAATGCTCAAATTTATTTGCATGTCTAATAGTAGGGGATTATTATAAGGTGAGTATAGTAGCTAGCTGCACACAGCTATGAACTTTTAAGTGGTGTTTTGGTAGACTCGCGTAATGTTGCACAGTATCATTCTGTCGGAATAATGGTGAATTGTTTTGATGCAAGGGATCAGGATTCAGGAAGTAGAGTAGCATTCTAATTACTTAAAGTATAGAAGGATTAGCACAAGCAAATTAAACATACCAATTTAGTGAAATGGATATTTGCTGTTGAATTTTATTGCACCGAACCGAGTACGATATATACTTTCTTTATAGCCTATTTTCTAGAAGAGTTAATCTAGCTATCTAGCAAAATGCGGCCTTAAATGAGTTTAAATGGGAAAGGTCCAGAGCTGGTCTTTTAGCCGGCTTTTTTACATTTTGGCCAGCCGCTGGCCAAAAATTGTCAAATATATATTTATCCAGCCACTAAATGGCTGAAAATGACCATTATATAGTACTTATGGTGTTGATCATAAATCAGGTATGTAAAGGAATATTGTTGCATTTTAAGGAAAGGTCCTTTAAACAGACAGAGTAATATTTTTGATATTGGTAATGTAATTTTTTGAAACAGAAAAATAGTTGCTGGGTTTTCCTTTACCACATTGAGATCAATTTGAGCATTTTAATTAGCATCCGACATGTGTTTATTTGAATCAATATGAATTCATGAAAAGTCTTTCTTTTCCCTATAATAATCATATAAACATTAAGAATTAGGCGTACTATAATATCTACTTTATATTCCACACACAACACAATCGAAAAGCAGAATGGGAATTATTGGGATTACCAAATGCTTCGTGTGTTCCATTTCCATTACCAATGCCACTACCTATTAACTACTGGTCATCAAATGAGGAGGTTGGTCTTGTTAATCATACAGTCTTGGTCTTTTCTTCCAAATGCAAGTACTTGAGGGAGTTTAGCAAAACTGAGCAAGAAACTACCTTGACGAGAATAGTGCACAGACAGACTTTTTATTTATTCTGCATGCGTGAAGCTGAAACCCCAAGTTAAGCCATTGTTTGTATTGTTGATAAAGGGGATGAAATGAGAAATAACATAAATAGCAAAAAAGACAGAAACTTGCACACGAAGGACGAAATTCCCGAAATACAAACGTGTGTTGAGATTGATGCTACAATGCTTGGAATCATCGCGGGAAGCAAACTCATGGATTGATGTTAACACTAACAACGTCTTCATAAGATTGGATATACCTATTTTTACAAAAGGTAAATTCATCTTATAACCAACAACCTTTACATTCCATTATAGTACATATTATGTTTTGTTTCTTGCACAGTTTCCTGTCATTGTATCGCGTCCAGATATCTGATTTCAAACAACAACTTTATTTTCTAATGAAACGTCCAAAATAATAACCTAAAAGTGCTTTTACTTTATAGTAGCAGCAAAGTGAGCAAAGAGATTGTTTAAACAGCAAAACACCACAATCGTCTTTTCTTCAACCCGCCGTCCAAAAACTTTCCACTTTGGTTTGTCTTTGGCCACAAATAGAATTTTGGTGGATTACCAGTTGAAATACAAATGAGGTGTGTGGTGAGTGGTATGGTGGTGGTGTGTGTATAAAATTCTCTGACTATTATACTTCAATGTGAGTCATGTTAGCCATCAACAGTCATCACCACCACAAAGTAAAAGATCAACCTAACCATCAGCTTATCCTTTTCCATCTTCTCCGTCTTGATTTCTCAACTTTTCCAAAGCGATTCAGTCCACATCTAAAAAAAACATTGCAACTTGTTTGGTTGGATATGCTTTTGAAACCTGGAAATGTAAACTGACAAGTAGATTTAAGATGTGTACGTACCCTCGCATACCCATGTAAATCCCAAATGAGCATTAAGTAGAGAGGAAAGTATACAGAAGCCAAAGCCTATTCTCATGCCTATTATGAAAGTGTAAACCACACGCTAGTTATTATTATTATTACTACTTCACGCTTTGGAGGTGGAGTAGTAATAGTAGTAGAGCAGTGCATAAAAGAATAGCAGAAGAGTTAAGACTAATATCATCTATTTTACTTTTTTGTTTGCGTCTTTGAACTTTCTGTTTGTTTGTTGTGCTAAAAGTTTTACTTTTGTTGCGTCTTTAATACCACAGTCAGTACTATACACGTACTCTTCTGACCTCTTAGATGGAATAATAATATTATGGTTGTGCCTCTTTGGAACTATCTCAATCCATCCATCCATTTACTAATTCTAGTATGGTAGCCAGCAGCAAGCATCAGAAAAGCCCATTTCGTAAGGATGAAAGATGAGCTGAGAGGTTTCTAAATAATTTATTGGCCAAAGTGCTAACTTGAGGTTAAAAAGGAGAGAAAAACAGAAGGAGGATGAAAGTGAAATATGTATTTTTGGACGGTGTGGTGTGGGGGATGATGATGTGTGGTGGTGTTGGTGATGTTAGCACTGTAAAAGGAGGAATTCAGTCCAAGAAGAGAAGTTTGTGTTGTAAGAAAGATGCGATATGAGAAAGAGGGGTGGTCGTCATGATGTGTATGATGCACATATTATCTAGAAACGGGAAAAGGGTATATTTGTATCGTCCCTATTAGAAGAGGAAGTATTGCCATTTTTACTGTCTTGTAGGAGTGCATAAACCAATGTTTGTTTACTATTTTCCTAACATTCTTGAAAATGCTCGCAATACGTACAAAGTAGCGTTGTTATGTATTTTAAATTACGTATTCAGTGCAAGAACAGTGCAGTATACTGTCTATACGAGAAGATGAGTGCTTTGTTTTTGTTGTTGGTTTGAAAAAAACTTGAAGATTGAGGAGAGGGATGAAAAGGGGGAAATGACATATTTTCCCTAGAGAGAATCGTTTCTAGTCACCCCAACACGGCACCGTAGTAAGCGATCTTATCGTTTAAATTTCTTCGATATATGCTATAAGCATAACATGGAAGTTGTAGCTTTTTTACAGTCATTAAACTTTGGTTTGAATAAACCTTATTTTAGTAAGGTGATAAATATAAGCTCTGGAACCAACTGGAACCACAAGGTTTTTGGACAACAGAAACTTATATGTAGTAATCATGCTTTAATTGTAGGAATGGTAAAGAAATGTTCTAAACTCGAACTATGCATAGGTCAATGGAAATAAATAAAATTCTACTTTGCTGATTTTACCGTGAAAGTCTGTTTTGTAGCTTACTGCAGTTTGGTTGCTTCATTTGGACGGCAATCATTAAAGGCAATAAATACACGAACCAGCGTTCCCACAACAGAAATATGTACATCATTATATTCTTTTCTATTTTTACATTGACTTCAGGGTTACCAAAAAGTATGCACAAAATACCGTAAGCAATAAGCAATTAACGTAAAAAGTAAAAGTAGAGAAAGTAAGTATGTTCAATGATCAAACAAAACTGCAAACACAAGCAAATCACATACAAGACACAATACGTGAGTAAATATTTCGAGACCATTGGACCAAAATTGTTGTACATTCATTGTTCTACCATTTACAGTAGAAGATAACCCAAAAAAGTACAAGTTCACGAAACAAAAAAAAATCAGGCAACATCAGCCAATTTCATCTCGTTAACGAACGAACAACATTATTACATAAGTTGATAATGATGACGATCATGTTAGAAAGGCGAACAGTACGAAAAAAGGGAAACGTGTGTGGTTTTCCTTTTCCAGAGGTTACTAGAGACAGGCAAACTGCAAGTGTTTCTTCCTATGTGGTTCGCTGGTTGTGTACATGTGTGTTCCCTCCGGAAATTCTTAAAGATGACACAACAAGTTCAGAACTAAGAACAAAGACACAGGATGCGACAAGAACAGTCATGCAACTTGTATGTACGTATGTACACAGACTCACGTCACTAGACGTAGTTTAATAAACGAACTATACCCCGCACCACCAGCATCATTATCATCATCATTGTACTTTTGTGATCTCAACAAAAAACATTTTTACTTTTACCATGCCTTTAGTAATATTTTTGATGATAAATGTGTATCAAATGTGCAAACCAAGGAAGGAAAGTTTTTCTCGTTGGCGGCGGCAGTGCTAGTGGAATTTGTACAAACTGGTCTAAATAGATAGTTAGCACATCTATTTTTTCTTCATTTTCCATACTTTTACTTTCTTATTAGAAAAAAGATGCATTACGTGCAGAAAAGATATATATAGCCTAAAAGACACATAGGTAAATGTAATGAAATAAAGGAAAGTCAGAAGAAAGAAAAAAGAAAGCGAGTATTGTGCCTTTAGGACTAATATTTTTGTCTCCAGTTGACTTGTTGGCGGTTTCTGTGTGCTTTTCTTTCTGTTGTTTTATATTTTGATACATGGATGCTACAGAACAGACTAGGGAATGCTAATAATAATTAGATAATACATATATAGAGAAATTCTTATCAACTTTTTTTCTAATAAAGTCTGCACGAAACGCAGCAAGCAAAGAGTACGCTTCCCACTCTCTACATTGGTCGCTTCCTTGTAATTTCGTTTGCACTGGATGCTTAGGAAATACACATGTCCGTAATCAAATCTATTTTCGGAAGAAAGTGGAAGACCAAAAACAGCATACAAGTGCCAGCCAAGCAAGGCGAAATTTAATTATTTCTTCATTTAGCTATTACATTGTATTCTATAGTCGGTAAAGTTTTGTTTCACATATTGATTCACAGACTTGTAATATTAAAGAGAGTACAAACTTTCGAGAAATAAAAAAATGAGTGAAAATAGCTATTTTTTTGAACTAAAGAAACATTTTTCTGTTTCATTTTTTTTGCTACACAATAAGCAAAGCTGGGAAGTTGAAATCAAAACCATAAAAAGTCCCAGTGCACCCTGTAGTCGTGTGCTGGTCGCGTGTGCGAACAAAATGTTGCCGTGTTCTTTAGATCGTAACAATCTCCAAAGGGAATCCAAACAAATACAATTCAATGGTAAAAATGATGTTTGTATGTAGAAGCAACTACACACTTTATAACTGTATAATAATAATAATAAGTTGCGTTTAACTTTCAGTTTAAGAATCTCTACTCGTCATTATCGTCATCATGAGGATTGATGAACCATCGTAATAATAATAACAATGTATTCTTTTTCTGTTCTTGACGGAGCTCTATATTTTCATGTAGAACGCCATATAATTATATCTGTAATGATGGGTATGATTGAAGCAAAGCTCTTATGGATATTTTCCATGCGTAATATATTTTGGATTGGGAATAATTTTTTATGTATGTTAAGCTGTAAAGTATGTGTAGAAGCTTGAAACCTACTCCCTAAGAAATCGTCTCATGTTCTTTGCTATTCCTTTTCCCATAAGTGCATTTTACATTTTTATCTTGTGTAATAAATCTTATTCTGATGCAGGACATATACACATATAGATCCCCACTATCAACATTCATTTTTGGGATTTGTTTCTTATTAATAGGCCATATCTAGCATTAAAATAATGTGCAATGACAAGAGAGAGAGAAAGAGAGAGAGAGCAGAAAGGAAGAAGGGGAAATTAGAAAAGGAAAACTGCACCCTAGAAAAAAACAAACGATCATCAAAATCGTCATCGTCAGTCGCATCAGATTATCATCTTTTCACTTGAATGATTCCTGAAAGAGAACAGCAATTGTAAAAAAAACGTTGGGGTTTAGAAAATGTATGCGTGTGTGTCTGCATGATACGATGATGTAGCAAAACAGGCGACCCATTTTCCTTACTGTGTCAACTACAGATTCCATCCCATTTATTTTTTCTGCTGACTTTCCTGCTTTTATTATTTGTATCTGTCATAAAGGCACACTCCTTTTCAAAACTGCTTAACTGATTGTAAATATGTGGCTGGCTTTTCTTACTAACCTATAATCTTCACAACAAAAAAAGCAAAATCATACGTTGGCTAATGGACGTGTTTTGGTTCAGTACTTTTTTGGTTATAGTTCATTCAGCGTCTTCAATTCATTTCGTTGTCAATTCGTTTGCCGACACATTTGTTGTACAGAAGATATTAACTTTAATGTAATGTGAAATGTGAACGCATTTATATATGACATTAAAAATAGCTTGTGAGTATTTACTTAATTCTTAATGAGTACTTACAGTAATTAATTTGCATAGAGTGTTTTGTAAAAATAGTATTTTTATTGAATAATAAAACTACATTTTGAAACTACTTACTTACAATTTACAAACTACTTACTACAGGCAAGAGTTACAAAGAGAAAAGGTTGTTAAGTTTGTCATACTAAAGTCATCTCGTAACAACTTTTACAGTGTGTTAACTAATTGTTCCTTTGAATTAAATTGGAGTGTCAGTAGAAAAGAAATAATTATTATTAGAATCCCCGATTCGGAAGTAATTTGTGGCTTTCAAGGATACAAATCTACAACACTGCCGACCTACCATGTACGTGGAATGTCGAGTAGGACAAGTAATTAGGGAATACTAAAGAACACCACTGGTGTATGTATTGATTGGCTTTTGTATTTTGACCATAAAATAATTTCTTTTCGTTCTGCCCTCCACTCGTCTCCTTCCTGGTCTTACTTTGCGGCAACGAATACGACTTGAAGAAGATGCATTTGAGTGGATTGGATTTGTATATTTGCTTGGTAGAGAGAGTAGATGGATGCATACAAGTCAAGTTCAAGTCATCCCAACAGAGCAACCCCCACAAATTCGCTTTCAGCAATATCCACTCAACTCAACACTCCTCTCAAATCAATAAAACGCGCTTGATTTTTTCCGTCTTTTCCGGAAGCTCGTCTTCCGTATCATCCTCAACAACCCTCGTATGTGATCACCATCATCCCTTAATAATAATGGGGGAGAAGAAAAGAATGAAATATTAGAAGAACACTAAAGAGAAAAAATAAAGTCATTGTGTGTAGCCTGCCATCTTACTCGGTTGTTCTTTCATCGTCCCAATGAAACATAAAACAAAAATGTTTGAAAGAAAAGACGGATGGTCAGTGACAGCCAACAACAATGCCAGTAGGTATTATTAAGCAAGCAAACGTCAATGTAAAAATGCATTGACTGGACAGTATAGTGTTGCTACTAGGTAGAAAAAAGTGCACTTAAGTACATATGAGGGTAAATGTAATTTGAGTGGCTATTAGGGCAACGGATTCTGTCCGCTGCTGTAGATATATATCCATGTGCTGTCTATTTGTATCAATAAAATATTTATTATCAAATTGATTGGAAATTATGTCCACACGGACTAAAAAAATAAGGGGAGTTGGTTTTAATTTCGTATATAGCATTTCCGGAAGAAATTGGGAAAAAATGAAACTAATATTTGCGGATCTTACTATCCATGTAGTTTCACGTAAGCTATATTTGAACTAATGCTACTACTTTTGAGAGAGAAAAACATTAAAGTTTTTAAAATGACTCACGGATCCTTCCATTTCTGTTGTAATACATATTATATGCTAAATCCTACCTACAGAGTAAAAGTAGAGATATTGATGCTATTCGATTTCATTAAAGTATATTTGCTTACTTGAATAATTNAAAATGACTCACGGATCCTTCCATTTCTGTTGTAATACATATTATATGCTAAATCCTACCTACAGAGTAAAAGTAGAGATATTGATGCTATTCGATTTCATTAAGTATATTTGCTTACTTGAATAATTGGGTCCAAAGGGACCAATTTATGTTTAATTTTTATAAACCCCATTTGAAAACTAATTTGATGTTGGTACAGTGCACATAACACAAACAAATCAAAGTACATAAAATTGAAGGTAAAGCTCGCTTGTAGAATTGACAAATACAAGGAAACGTAAAGTATCGTTTGGCATTACTTTTCACTAGTTGATAGTGTGTTTGTATGACAGTGCAGTGCAGTATCATTTCTGAGTATGGCTTCGTTTTTCATTGGGCATGATATGACACCAAAAGTGGTAAATAATTTTTTATCATTGCTAAAGTTGTCAGAAAAAGTCGGTTGTCTGTAATGTATAGTACAACTTATAAAATAGTCATCATCATTTTTACGTATGAATCAACTGAAAAAATTCTCATATCGTAAAGCAAATTGCATTGCCGCACTGCAACTTGTCGTTTCTCTGTCTTTTCAAGCTTACTCACCAAGCATTTTCTTCATTTTCGTACACTTTCATTGTGTTTCTTCTACAAACATAATATATATTACATAACTCCATTTATACAATTCAAAATATTACACTTTATGTGATAGTTATATTGCAC